>JBBPDI010106449.1:0-10044 GCA_037974545.1 Cucumis variabilis
TTCAGATTATAGTATCAATAAGACGATTTTATTTAATAGAATTTTGAATACAAACTATGAGTTTTAGGACATAAATTTCAACAGGAAACCCAATGATAGAGAAGTCGTGGAGTTGGAGCTCCTCGAACAAGTTGAGGAAAATATGAAGAAACAAGAAGTTCCTTGAATTTGAAATGATAGAGAAGTCGTGGAGTTGGAGCTCCTCGAACGATGATGGAGTTACTTGATTGTAGAGAAGAATGATGGAAGAATATAAAATCGAGTTCTATATCCAATCTACATAAAAAAAAAACCAACTACATGTTTTCCATCCACCTCAAATATCACACACACAAAAAACCCAACCCTAAACTATGAAATCGTTCAAGGTAAACTACCTTAATTCACAGATTTAAGCTTGAGGATGATTTCATGAAATTTTAGGAGCACAAAAATCAGTCAAATCTCTTATTTTTAGAAGCAAATATATATGTTTTGTCTCAGTTGGAATGAGCAAAGGGTTTAGTCAGGGTTTCAAGGGTATTTTGGTAATTTGAGAATACCTTTTATTTTGAAATTTAAAAACAAAACCCAAAATCTTGGTGCCGAGGTTTACCAAAGTTGATCGAAAAAAAACAAATTTATGAGTTTTTTTAAAGCGTCCTACTTTTAAAAAATGTAAAATAAAAAATGTGCTACTTTTGCTAATTTTTCTAAAAGTACATATCCAAATGATTTAACTTATTTTTAAATAATTGGGTAAACAATTTCGGTTTAGAACTGACATTGTTTATGGTCTTTAATATCAGTTTAAAATTTACAATAAACATCTACTTTTTTTTTTATTAAGAACAACCGACATTATATATAACTTTTTTTGTGAAACCCCAAAATTTTAGATCTTTGAAACTTTTTAAGTTTTAGCAAGGACAAGAGAGAATGAATTTTGTAGGAAAAAGAAAGTAAAATTCTTGGAAAAAGCATTAAGAAGGTAAAGAGAAGTTAAGTTGACAAGAGGAAAAATTGGCTAAGTCCACACCTTAAGTATTTTGGACATGGTTGGTAGCCAAAAGAGGAGTAAATAACATCCAAAGAGGTTATTAAGGCAAGTAGATAAGGCAAGTAGTTAAGGCAAGTAGTTAAAGCAAGTAGATAAGGAAAGTAGTTAAGACAAGTAGTTTAGGCTTGTAGTTGTGGAGGTTATTAGGCATTTAAAGATGTCATGCGAGATAGTCATAGAGATTAACTTGACATTTTAGGCAATAAAGTAGCTTGATTAGGGCAATTGGTTTAAGGAATAATCAAAGTGTCTTAACCATTTTAACATGTATTTTTTATGTGGAGGAGAAGTTTTAGGTGTAATTAGGAGCTTAAGAAGTGAGTCTAATCAAGAATGAGGTGTCATCACATTTTCATGCAAGAATTCCTATAAATAGGCAACTTCAACAAAGAATTTATCACAACTCACTCGAGAAAATTCACTCAAACTAATCTTAAAAGCTAAAATTTGTGTCTAGCTTATTGAGGAGGTCTGCTGTGCATTTTGTATGCAAGAAGATTGACGTTTTGGTTAAGAGAAGACGAGAAGGTCAGTTCTCGTGTGAATTTGAGCAAAGTGCAATTCCAAAGGACTACAGAGCTCGTCTTTTGGAGTTTGAATATGAAATTTTGGGTAAAAAAGTTAAAACATTTAAAAAAACTTTATAGAAGAACGTTTTGTCAAAAGACTTATGGACTTTAAGTTATGAATTTTCAAAGTGAGGTTATGTATTCTGGATGAACACTTAGGTGAGATGGGCGAAATTTTTATGTTATAGAGGTTATTTTTGTAATTCTTAAGGGATGTTTTGGATATTTTCATGCTTAAATGATTAATTAAGGATTAAATATAAATTTTTCAGATCAAGGAGACTTAAGAGGAATTTTCAACAAAGGATATATACAAGTATAGTGAGTGACAAAATGAATTTAAAAGTTGATTTCTGAAGTATTTATTAAACATGTTTTCAAGCTCCACAAGCAATAGCTTGTGAGTAACAAAATGTTTTAAATTCTATTTATTAAACATGTTTTCAAGCTTTACAAGCAATAGCTTGTGAAAAATATTTATAAAGCATGATTTTCTAGTTATGATTTACGATAAATACCATGTTTCTCCAAGTCTGAATATATCACGAGACCTATTTTATACATGTGGTTAACTCCATACTGATGGTAGGATTGACGAACTTATATATATTTATGCCTTAAAGGAGGGGGGATAACTTCCCAAGGACTATTCCTCCTTAGGACGAAGGGGTAAATACTGCTCGTGGCTATGGAACACTGTCTTTGAAAAGCTATGCAAATATTTCAAATATCAAATTATGAAATGTTTGTTTATTGATAAATGTATTTAAGCTTCAGTTTTATAACAAAACTGTTTATGAAAACCCGTTTTCTAAAACTATTGCTCACTAAGTCTTTCTAGCTATTCTTTCAAAATGTTTTCCCACTTTCCAGGTACAAATTGTGGACACTTACTGTGCTGAACTTACTGCTGCCAGGCCAATAATTTTCAATCATGAAAGAAAGATAATTGTTAAAAATATTATTGTGTTTTTTCAAAAGTTTATGTTTCCATGTTTTATATATTTTACTTGGTATTTATAAAAAGGAATTTCAAATGGGTTACACTACATTTTAAAAGTATTTCAAGTTTTAAGACTTTCGTTGTTTAATGTTTCACGATTTCAAGTTAGGTGTTAGTTGGAGTTGTTTCGAAAGTGAATAGCTTCAGCTCATATCACGCCAGATCTTGGGCCAAGCAAGCAGATGCTTGAGGTGGGGTGTGAAATTTTTTCAACTGATCGAGGGGCCCTGTTTGTTGTAGTGGAGAGAGAATAGAACCTTAATAGTAGCAGCTTGATTGGTGTGGTGGATGGTGGTCCCTACAGAATGATGGAAGAAGGACAACACACATAATATAATTGGTACACGATCTTATACCAAGATTGTTTAGATTTGGCACATGAACGTTTAGATTTCCCTATCTAAAATATTTTTTTTCAAAATTCCTTTGCTACACGATCGTTTAGATTTGACTATTCTTTGCTACATGATCATTTAGATTTAACCATTCCAAATCTAAACGATTTTTTTCAAGATTCTTTGATACACGATCGTTTAAATTTGGCTATTCTTTGGGACATGATCATAGATTTGATCGTTTAGATTTTGCTACCCAAACTAAACAATTTTTTTGTTGGAATTTATGTGCTAAAACTTGTAGTTTGTAATCATATTTTATTCAATAAAAGTCATTATTTAGAAATTGAATACTACAATCTTAAATTCAATAAACTAAGTCCCAAGAATATTATTGAGTAAACTTGAACTTTATGTAAAGACTACATAAACATGGATCAAGTTCGAGTATATAGCCTAAATATTTTATAGTATATGAATAAAGGTTGGACGCCTTATTTAGAGAAACTATGAATGCGGTCCATTTTGTAGTTAGTACAAACGAGGTGATCCTGAATCGTTCATGTAGAGACATGAAAGTGGAGGTATCCTATGTAAAGTGTTTACATAAGACTCGACCATGAAATAGTCACTTTTACGTTTAACGTTGTTTATTGTTTAAAATTGATTATCTCAATTATTAATGACCTAGTTAACTTAATCTTAATTCTGAGCTAACTATGAACTCCTATTCACACGAGATTATCCTTAGATTTGCATAGGTGATGACAACTCTTTAGTGTTGACCCAATATGCCTCCCATTTTAAGGGTAAAACCGAGTGGATAGTTGGAGACATAGGGTGTAAGATGGAATTGACTTCTGACCTCATTAGAGTCAGTAGATAGGTTGTTCCCTTATGCACTGTATCCAGGTCTTGAACAAGGGTCCTCATCCTTTCATTGGCCCAAAAGGGATTTGGTTTAAGGTCCAACCTATAAACCAATTGTTCAATAATGGATCAGTGGGACTTAAGGAGTAAAATATAGTCTCGGGGGTAAAAGGGTAATTTTACCTAGTCAAGATTATAAACAACTTGTGAAGGATTAACTTATTGATCATGATTATATCAAGTGGACACAAATATATCTATAGTGAGAAGAGTGCAACTGCGGGACTTTAGTGGAATGACCCGTTAGTTAACAAATATTGTTTAACTCCATCTAAAAGAGTTTATCGAGTTAATCTCAGATCGTTGGAGACCATGATCCATAGGTTCATTAGGTTTTTCAGCTAGCTCATATCGAATAAACTTAGAACAATATGATGGAATGAGTTGAATTGTTCAATTTATGTGAAAGGAGAGAAACCAATAAGTATATGTGATATAACTGTCGATTATCAAATTAGAAATATAGATTTACATTTAAATATTAAAGATATGAATATAGACTCATACTCAGAAGCTCGAAAATGATGGAAATAGTCATAGTTCTAAAAAGTAAAAAAATTGACTTTTTACTTTGAAAAGTCAAACTTTGACCAACAATATATTAAATATGATTTGAATTCTTAGAAAATGAATTTGGATTCATGCTGAGGAGGTCAAAATTAGTCAATATGGACAAAATAGTAAAATGAAAAAGTCAAACTTTGACTTTTGACCAAATGACTATTTTGCCCTTTGTCCAAAGTTAGTGGAAAAATCTAATATTTTTGTTGGATAATCCCACTAACTCTAGTGGACTAGGTGTTCTCTTTTGATGAAGACAAAAAGTCCACTAGAGAAAGTGGACTTTGAGTTATTGAGCTTTAGGTTGCATGGACATGAAATTTTGCATGGAAATTCCTTATAAATAGGGCCTTTGAACTCATTTGATGGGTTGACTTTTCAAGTTAGGTTGTTTCAAGAAATAAAATCCTTTTTTATTCCAAAATTTATATAAAAAAGAGAATTTTCAAAAGCCCAAGTTCTCTTCAATTTCCATCATTTTCTCTCTCCCGGTTCTTTCATCCAATGATTCCACAACCCGGTTTTGAGTCTGAAGGAGAGTAGATCAACCTTAGTGGTTGTTAAAAAAATTAGAGCTTCGAATGTAAGTATTCTCAAAACCCTAAGTTCAATTTATTTTCGGTTTAGAGTTTACTTGTATTAAGTGCAATTAGGGTAGAATTTTGATTCAGTTTTTACCGTGCATGTCTAATTTTTATCATGTGGTATCACAACATGTTTTAATTTTTCCCAATTGTGTGTGGTGGTTTCAAATTTATTAGATGAATTATGGTTAAACTAAAATGAATATATTATGATTTTTACTCTAAATTGAGTTTTTTTTAATAGTTATCGTAATTAGCTTTGGTTTGTGGCTTAATTAATTTGTTTAAGGGTTTGTAATTTTATTAGAGTCATTAGAGTTGAATCTAAGTTGTATTTGCTTCGATTGGGAGAGTGAAGCTATTTTTTTATAAAGAAAATAAGAGAGACCCAGAAATGAAGCTTCATACCTAACCAGGCCAGTCTGCTGACCTGGTTTAGTTGATGGCATCAGTCCGACCCTTTTGTTTGTGTATCATGCTCGACCCAAGATTTGGCCCATTTTCAGCCTACAGCCCTGTGTGCCTCAATTTTTCCTGACGACCCGCGCGTCGCACTCGACTCGGTGGTCTGACTCAGTTTGTAGAACCCGTGCACTGATGGAAAGCATACATGCAGCAACAGAAATACAGATCAAAATTACTCTAATTGCCACTAAACTATTTAGTAATTAACATGTTTAAAAATTCCTAATTAAAACAAATTAGGGTTAAAGAAAAGTCATACCTTCGTAGCTTCCTGATATCTCGATAATCTCCTCATAAACTCGAATGGGAACAACCACTAGTGTTGACCCGCTATTCTCTGGATTTAGAACCGGATGGTGGGACCCGATATGTGAAAGAAACTGAGAGAGAGATGGAAAAAGGAAGTAGAATGTTAGGGTTTTGAGATTTGGTAGAGAGAAAATAATTTGGCATAATTTTTATAAAATAAAATTTTTCCAAAGGTTCAAAAGTGTTCAAACATTTGAATTAAGCTCTTTAAATAGCTCAATTACATGCAAAAAAATGCATGTAATTAGCTCACAAAATCTCAACACATCACATTCCACTAACCATTAGTGAAATTTTAGTGAGCTAGGTGTCTCCATCTTATGTTGTCATTTTTTCCACTAGGTGTTAGTAGAATTATCCAACAAAATGTTGAATTTTTTCACTAACTTTAGTCCAAGGGTAATTTGGTCATTTAACCATTCAAGTCAAAGTCAAACTTTGACTTTCCAAGTAAGAAATCAACATTTTAACTTTTACCATTTTTTCTGTCTTGACTAATTCCAACCTTCCGAGCATGAATCCGTATTAATTTTTTAAAATTCAAATCATATTTGAATATAAAGCAGATCAAAGTTTGACTTTTCATAATTCAAAGTCAACATTTTGACTTTTTACAACTTTGACTATTTCCATTAATTCTGACCTTTCAAATATGAATATGTATTCATATATTTAATATTTAAATGACATTTAAACATAAAGCTCTATCTCAAACTTATAACCAACGACTATAACAAATATATTTGTCGGTTTCTCTCTCTTTACCTAATTCGAATTATTCCAACATATTGTTCTATGTTAATTCCATATGAGCTAGAAGAGGAAGCTAATGGAACTATAGATCATGGGCTCCAACGATTCGAGATTAACTGGCTAAACCATTTTAGATCGAGCTAATCAATATTTGTTAACTAACGGGTCATTCTACTAAGGTCTCGTAGTTGCACTCCACTCACTATAGATATATTTATATTCATTTGATATAACTATAATCAGTAAATTAATCCTTCACGGATTGTTCGTAATTTCGGGTGGGTAAAAAAACTGTTTTACTTCCGAGATTACATCTTGCTCCTTAAGTCACACTGACCCCCTACTGAACAATTGATTTAAGGTCCAACCTTTAAACCAAATCTCTCTCGAGCCAATGAGAGGGTGAGGCTCCTTGTTCAAGACCTGGATTAAGTTTTTAAGTGAATAACCTATCTATTAACCCTAAAACGAGTAGAAGTGAATTCTGTCTGGCACTCTATGTCCCTAGCCATTCACCCGATCTTACACCTGAAATAGAAGGCTTATTGGGTCAACATCGTTGAGTTGCCCTCACCTATGCAGATCTAAGGATAATTCCGTGTGAACAGAAGTTCATAGTTAGCTCAAGATTAAGATTGAGTTACCTAAGCCATAATAATTGCAATAGTCAGTTTTATAAAGTCAACGATGTTATAACTTAAAAGTGACTATTTGATGGTTCCAGTCTTATGTAAACTCTTTACATAGGATGCTCCTACTTCTATGTCTCTACATAAACGTTCAGGATCACATCATTTATAATAACTACAAAGTGAGCCATATCCATAGTGTCCCCAAAATAAGGCGCCCATCCTTATTCATACACTATAGACCATTTAGGCTATATACTCGAACTTGATCCACATTTATTTCTCTGCATAAAGTTTAAGTCTACACTAGATAGCCTCCGGACCATAGTCTATTGGATTCAAGATTATAGTATTCTATTTTCACTAATAAGTCCTTGATAATCACTTTATTGAATAGAATATAATTTAAACTACAAACTACAAATTTTAGGACATAAAATCCAACATTCGCTTGCGCTACTTGTCCAGCTAGTAACCCATGCTTGATGGTTCCTTGTTATTTTTGGCCTGGTTCAAGCTCAAAAGTTGGGTATTGAGCCGGTCCAAAAGGTTATTTGGCCCGATCAGTGCCATTTGAGTGTTTTTCAATCGATTCCAAGTGTTCGGGAGCGGTTTATGTACTACACCAAACTATTATTGTAATAATTTAGTTGTTAGCTTAATTTATGAGTCAAAATCAGTCCATTTTATGGTGTTTATAATTAATTTATGCATGTGATAAATATTTTTTTAAAAAAATTTGTATGTGCATATTGTATGTCATATAGATTTAAAATCCCACCATAGGTTAACATGTTCATGCATTGAAAGTATGTTATAACTTTATAATATATTGTATGCATGTTAATTAATTAAATTAATTTTTATAAAATATGATTCAATAAAATTAATTAATTATTAATTTATTTACTTTAATTAAAAATTAAATAAATTATAATACATATTAATTAATTTCTTCATATAATTGTTATATAATGGTTGTTAGTTGAATGTTATAGGTTTTTCCAAAGTTTTATAAGAGTTATAAAATCAAGTGGACTCTTAAAATTGAAAAAGATAAGATGTATGCTCACCTATATTAAACATATTTTCCTAACTTTTTATAGAAATAGACCGATATCTTGTAAAACTGGTTACAAGAGACTCACCTGATTCGATCTTGTCAACAAGTCAGATAAGATGACTAAGGTTGGAGGTTCTTAAGTTGACGGTTTACGAAATACCTGCTACTCTGAGATCATAATTAGTTCTTGAGCCTAGTTAACCTAGTTTATATGAGCATACATGAGAGATGTGAGGTAATAAATGGTTTATCACCTAGACATCATAGGTTAAAATACAATATAATGGTTATACTTGGATGTTTCACCTAGACTAAGGATTTGTTTAAGTTGGCCTAAATATAATCCTAAAGTAATAGAAAATCCTTATAGAACACGTCAGCTAGAGAGCAATAATGTACTTTTAGCACTAGTGTCCCAAAGAGTTCACACAGTGTGGTCCATGCAGGACTTTGGATCGTGCATAGGAGTAGATTCCCTTCAGAAAGTATTTTCATGGATCAATATCAAGGTGAAAAAAGGAAGTAGTCCATAGTAAGTGGGTGAGGGATATGTGACAACACATCCCACAGTCTCTTCCATTAGGTTGCACCATGACATTTTGATAATGTGTCTGCTTGTTTGTCCTGGAGCAACGTTCCCTTTGAAGGGTTTTATTATAGGATACAGAACACTACAAACTCCAAATATGGATAAGTTATCTTAGATCAATTTTCATATTGACTTTCCACTTTTGGAAGCATATTGATTATGATCTATGAGATCCAAAAATGGCGGGTTACACTTACAAGAATTACTAAGTTATTAGTTTATTCTTGACTAACTAAGTGCTATAAAGAATAAACAGTTATTCTAGAGTTAGCATCTAGTCAAGATTGTCTCGGTTCAAAGGAGGAATAATCGACTACCCTTCGGTGGATGTTATTTTAAACCTTTGAAATATCGTTGTAAAATACAAATAATTAAGGGTACATTATTAGTAATTACTAAATTAGTTTGGCTTTATTATTATAGTTTTTCTAAAGGAATATGTTTGTTTTTTCAGCATGAATAGCTCAATAGTTCAACTTTTAGCTTCCAAAAAAATTAATGGCGATAATTATGCAGCATGGAAATCAAATCTTAACATGATACTAGTGGTTGACGATTTAAGATTTGTCTTAAATGAGGAATGTCCTCAAAATCCTGCCTATAATACTAATAACTCAATTTTACAGGACCTTCCTCAAATTAATTTGGGAATCTTAAAATATCAGTACATTGGCAAAATTTTAGAATCAAAATTATAAATATAAATCTAAGCATGGTTTTAATTTATAGGATAAAGATAATTTACTTTCCATGACGTCTCTGAATCTACAAATCACTGAATTGGAGACACCACTCGTCGGAGACCTTCCTATCATCTGGGATGAGATTGGTTTGTGGGAACTAATTGGGATGAGAAAATATTTAGAGGTAGTGGAGAGAAATTATTTTCTTTTTGCAGAGAGAAAAAGCCTTGACCTTTTTCTGAATGAATTTGGTTAAAGAAAACTATTTTCTGCAAGATATATATAACTCTCTTTCCTTCTTGGAAAAGGAGTAGGAGAGAATTGTGAGATTCTTTTTATCAAATCTATTAATTAATTAACAATTGATCAATTAGTTAATAATTAATTAAACCATATTTAATTAATATTTCATTCAAATCTTATTTGAATGAATATCTCTTCAATATCTTATCGATTATTAATATAATTAATTAAATCATATTTAATTAATATTTTATTCAAATCTTATTTGAATGAATATCTTTCCAATATC
>JBBPDI010106469.1:0-10043 GCA_037974545.1 Cucumis variabilis
CAAATACAATAAAAGTGTATTAACCACACTTCATCATTTTATTAATAAAAGAACTAATAAAAACAAAATTAATTACATAAAAAAAATAACATGAGCAAAATAATGTATTCTTTTACATTTAACTTAATTACAAAACAATAATTAAAAACTGGAAAATAGTTCTTTGGCATTCATATGCCACTTTGTTATTTTTTGAAAATAACGTTTCTGACCGTTCTCTCTTTAGTCTCTCACTTTTATATTCTCCATCTTTGAATTCTCATCAATTTCTCTGTATCTTTTTTATTGGCTTGATTAATTGCTCCTAGGCATCGCAAAAATATGATGAAGGGTTCGTGGACGCTTTTGTAGCAACTTTGGCTCACAAATCTTCATTTAAACTTGTTAGAAGACTAATTTCTTCACACTTATAACTTTTTATTGTGAACATGGATAGAAAAGAAAAGGAATGAGATATTTATACTTAAAGATTTGAAAATGGAAAAGAATTTGAAAGGTTGAAATAATTACAAAATAATTAATTTGCAAGAAAGTGGAATGTGAATAGGTGGAAGATAAAGGGAATGTGATGGTTTTAAAGAAATTTTAATGATATAATTAATTTGAGAGAAAAAGTTAAAATTATTTATATCCAAGTATTTATCAATAACTAATTTCAAATATAAAATAAATAAAAAGTAAATTACAATAAAACTCAAGTAAGAAACAAAAAAATCTATTATGAAAAAGGACAAAATTGAAAACAAAAAGTTTCTCATCTATAATTTTATATATACTATAGATAAATTTTTTTTTTTGCTATTTTGCAAGCATCCCTAAATTTTATTCCATCCATGTCTACAAAAATATTTTCCTTGCTAGGTAAATTGCTAAATGTTTTACTTCGCATAACAAGAACGGGTGGAAAACTTTGATATTGTGATGGGCTCCAAACTTTGGTAGCCTATTTCAACAGAATTTCAAAAAAAAAAAAAAACTTGGGTCTTTAACTCAGATGACATAAAATTGTATATCATATTACAAGATTAACTTAAATTTCTCAAATTTTTTAGAAATGTCCTCAATTGATTAATATTTTACACAAATATAGGGCCCAAATGACCAATTTACTCATCTTTATTACTAATAATATATTAAAAAATAGAAAAAGGAAAAAGGAAAGTTGATCATGATTAAGATTTGTATTTATTAGATATTCTATGTAAATATGGTAAGTGATTAATTCTATTATGGTAATATTATAATAAAAATTGTCCCTTAATTATTTTTCTTGTGATTTTGTTAAAGAATTCTCCCTTATTTTTCTCTCGCTTTCCAATCTTTCTCTCCATCCATTTTTCTTTCGTTTTGCATTATTTTTCATATATTTCACGTAATTATAGTATATATTGAATAATACGGTGGATATTTTAATAATGAAAGGTTCTTATATCAATTTGTTTATGTATTTTATTTAAATATGCATATCTTACGTAGTAAATAATAGTGATTATGTATGAAAATATATTTATGTTTACAGAAACATGAATGAGAAATAATTATGATGAGTATATTTAATATATACCATTAAAACATTAGTTGTTATATGATATATATAATGTTGTGTAGAACTGAATATGTTTGCAATGTAGGGACTTTGATGAAAGAATTGAAGATCTAGGGAATTGTATGAAAAAAAAGTGGCTGAATGTTAAATTGATTTATGAATAGTATATATGAAACAATACATTGTATATTTTATGAATGAAAGGATATGCTATCTGTTTCTTAAACTGGTTTATGTATTTTATTTTAAATATTCATATTATATGTAATAAATAATAAGTTGTATTTGAAACAAATCACATAAGATATATGTATTATGCAGTAGTATATATGTAAGAATTAAAAAAAAGTATTGATTGGATACATAATCCATGTTAAATGCAGTAAGAAAAAATCACAAAACATAAAAAGAATATGTGTATGTATTATTGAATATATGCAGTGGTATATATGTAACAAATCATAAATCATAAATGAATTATTTAGTAGCATATATGTAAGAAATAAAAAAAATACTGAATGAATATATAATCTGTGTATATATTAGTATATATACGTAGTAAGAAAAAGTCAAAGAACATGAAAAAGAATATGTGTATGTATTATTGAATATATGCAATAGTATATATGTGATAAATCATATAGCATAAATTTATTATTCAGTGGTATACCATAGTATATTCGAACGACGAGACATTTAATAAAAATTATATGTTGAACATGACAAGAAGATGAACTGAACAATAAAATATTAAACAAAGTAGGAGGAACATGACTGAAATATATGCTACGAAACGGAAAAAGAAAGAACAAATTTTTGAAGGAAAAAAATATATGCTACGAAATGAAAGAAGAAAGAATACATATGTTATATTGTATATATGAAGTGGTATATATATGTAAGCACAATCTCGGTAAAGTATAAAATTTGAAGAAAAAGAAAACGAAAGTAATTGATTGAAATTTGAAGAAAAAGAAAGTAATTGAGGAAGACAAGTGGAAGTTGTATATAAAACAAAATTTCAAAATAAACTGAAGTACCAAATTCAAGAACGATATTGATAATAGCGAAATTGATGGAAGAAATGACCGAAGTTGAATTATAAAGAAGATGAAATCCTCGTTGGCGCCAAAATTTTTATCTCACAATGTTCACGGGTGATGCAAGTAATGATATAATGTTATTTTTAATCATTAAATTAATAAATTATTTGTAATTAATTTTCATAATAAATTTATATCTTAATTTTCATTTCATAAAGTTGTCATTTACCTAATTAATTTAGTAGAATATAAATAAGAAAATCATTTGAATTTAATTTAAAAAATTATATATAATTAATAATTATTTTGAGGTTATAATTGTCCTAAAAATTTAGGAAAAACTAATCAAGAAAATAAATCATAATTTAGGTAGGAATTAATTAGCTGTACTAGTTAAAAAGTGTAACACCCCGAGCTATAAGGTATTTATTTTTAATTAAATTGTTTTATTACTTAAAAATTTTAAATTTTTGAGTATTAATTTAGTACACTTAGTGTGGAAGGGAAATGACCTATTGAGAAAAAAAAAAGGATTTAAAGAGAAAAAAAAATTGAAGGGTAATAATAGTAGTATATTATTATTATTAAAAAAAAAGGAAAAAATATTTTCCTTCCCTTCCGCGCCCTTCCCCCCCTTCTTCCTTTCTTCTTCTTTTCTGCCCTAGCCCCAGCTTCCAACCACCTTCCCCCTTCTTTTTCGTTCACCTGCACACGCCGTTTCCCACCCTTATTCCTAGCCTCACCGTCGGTCTTACTTTGTTCTTCTTCAACAGTCGCACCTCAAGCTGCTGCGTTTGTGTCCAATCAAGGCCCAGTTGAAGTTGCTGCCAAATTCATCGCTTGGTTCATGAAGCCCACCGACCACCTATTTTCGATCGCATTTGGTCTTCAATCATGAAGCGCAGTCGTCGACGACTCGTTTTTGATCCAGTTCTCGTTTGTGAAGCTGTTGTCGTGCATGTTTCTTTACAGCCGATGATTACCCAAACAGAACACATTTCGAGTCGTTCATCATTTTGTCAGAGCTGAAGCTGGAGCGTCGTTCGTCTGCGTCTGTCTTCGTTTGTAAACCTCAGCTGCACACGTCCCGTGTCTTCTAATCGCATGTGTAACTCGGCTTCACCTCTCCAACCAAATCGAGTCACATCCAAATTTGCCTTCCGCGCGTCGAATCCTTTTATTCAGAACTACTGCTGCCAATTTGTTGTAAGTTCATTTGGTAAGGAAAAATTGTGGATTTTGTAGTGTTGTTCTTAGCTATTGTAAACCTTAAGGTTGATTATTTGTTTGGTTTTTGTTTGATTTTAAGGTGACATTTGGAGAGGCGGTGTTTGAATATCTAAGCTTCGAAGTGAGCTTCACTGGGAGTTTTGCTCTTTCGATTTGGATAAGTTATGAATAATCACATTGGGTTGATTTTAAGTGGTTGATGTGTTGGAAAAAAAATATTGAGTAATTATCTTGATGTTTAGGTTGTTTTTCGTGGACTTTAGTGCGATTAGAGAGCTTACCTAACGTAAGATAAGGGGCTTCTACTACTGGACTCTACCTTAGGTTTGAATGATGTTGACTGTATGGATATCTCTGAACAATAGTAGACTTGATGATGAGTGCGTGCTGTGGTGGACTGAAACATGCATATAGGGATGTAGATATGACGATAAATGTTGAGTATGATTGTCTGATATGCATAAAAGTAAACTTGATGATGAATGTAAACTGTGGTTGGTTGGAATATATGTATATGGGTGTAGATATAACGACAAATGTAGATTTTGGTTGTTTAAATGGGCGGATATGAATTTGTTGATTATCGTTTAGATTGGGTGAATGACATACTAAAGTATGGACAGTGTACTCGTGAACTGAGTAGGGAGTTATAAATACATAGCTTGATTGTCTGATGTGGTTATGCTATTGACTGGCATTGTGATAGGATTGAGTAGATTGACTGTTAGTACGTTACACTGAAATGATTAAATGATGGAATAATTTGACTGTACTAGGAATGGACTGATTAAATGTTTATACTAGACTGAGGAAAAATTGTTAGCTTTGTTTATTGGGTAGTGTGCCTTGCAGGTATCCTACGGGATCGCCACATGTTGTGCATCCTTCGGGAGCACTAGACTGATATGTGCTTCTTGTAGAGCACTAGACTGATATATATGTCCTGCAGGACATTAGACTGATTATGTATGTTCCTAAGAGATCACAAGACTGATAAAGTGTAGGGCACCCCCAATAGGAAGTTAACAGTTTTAATTTTTTTTTTCTAACGGGACCAGTAGTGGGTCTCTTACTGGGTATGTTTATACTCGCCCTTTAATGTTTAAATTTTTAGGCAAAGGTAACAAGAGAGGTGGACTGACATGGGACAAGAAGAAGACGTGATTGTGATAGGGGGTGTCCTTCAAACTGCTTCCGCTTATTGTCTATGCTTTATTTTGGTTTCTTTAGTAACTGAGACCATTAAGGGATTTCGTGGTTTACCTTTCCTTTTTTGATATTTAAATTGAATTTTCAAACTTTGTTTTAATCAGGGCTCGAAGTTTTATAAATTCTCTTTGTCGTTGTGAAAATTTAATTTAAACTTATACAGTTTTATGTTAAGTATGAGTCTCGTATTTAAGTAACAATCTTAGTTTAATTCGAGAACTTGGGGTCTTTACAAAAAGAATGTGCCATGTACTTGGTCAAAATTTGTTTAAAACATTATTTTTTAGGGTGAAATTTGAATAGTAAATATTTAACATGATTTTACAAAATAATGAAAGATTAGGTGAAATTTGAATACAAAAATGACATAAAGTTTACATCTTCAAAATGCAAATGTAACATCATAAGTTTAAGAGAGGGACATGAATGAACTGAGATCACATCTAAATGATAGAGATCTTGAGAACTTGAAAGTATAGTTAAGAAAAACTTGAACGAATTTAGATTTACTACTTATACCAACAAAAATGCACATTTTTTTTAGTGGCTCAATTATAAGAACTTCAAAGTTAAAGTGTGTTTAGCTTGGAACAAACTTATATTGAAAGATCTTCTGAGAATTTTTCTAAAATATTTGTGAATAAAGACAAAACATGCTAAAAAGTATTCAGGTTTGTCTATCGAAATAATATATTTTTTGGTTATTTTCAAGAAATAAAACTACAAAATATAGCGGATTTTTCTCTAAATTAATAAGAAATGGGAATGAGTGGTTTTAGTACCACAAATTTGCAATTAACTTCAATCCATAACTAATTAGTTAAAAAAACTAATCAACCTCAATCAATTAAAGAGATTTTAATCAAATTAATTCATACTAAACATATGAAATGCATTTTCATCTTAGCAATTTTCATGCATCATTAAGTTTGCTTGAAGGTCTTAGTGACATTCAAAAGCAAGGCAAGCCTCTATCTTAAAATGATTTATCTAATTAAATTCAATTGGGTCATACAAAAAATGATTAAAAGGAAAAGATGCTTAAAATCAATTTAAAAATCACCAATTTATAATCTTGATTCAAAGATTATGTTTACCACGATTGGAAATTAAACAAAGATTCATGCGTTTATATCAAATCATTCAAAACAAGAACATCATACAAAATCAAAATTGAAATTCAATTAAAAATTGAAATTAATTAATAATTACCAGAAACATGGATTCTCAAGATTGATTAAACTAAAAACTCATTCTCAAGAAGTACCTTTTAGTTTCTCATAACTCTTGTAGTAACTTCAAGAAGAAGGGTATCCAGAAAAGGTTGAGTGAAATTTTATTCTGAATTTTGGAGAGAATTAATGTGCCCTAATTAGCACTTGTACAAAATGGGTCATCTGTTAGTTTAAAACTAGCGTTTTATATATTATATGTCGATTTACAAGTAACATTGAAGATCATGCTATAAAAGGTTTATAATGTCGGATATCTTTAATGTTGGTTTACAATTGATATTTATAGATTAAAAAAATTCCATTACGATCATATTCAATGTCGTTTCTTAACCGACATTGTACACCATTTTCTATGTCAGTTTTTTACCCATTTTTTTCAATAATTGTGAATTTTTTTATGCCGCATTTTTAAATGTCCAATCTATTTTGAATGTTGGTGAAAAAGTTAAAAACCACAACTCAACTTTAATATTTCTATGCAATATGATTAAAGTAGTATCATATTTCTTTGTTGTAAAGTTAATAAAAAAAATATATGTTTTGCTATTTCACATTGTGATTCTTATCGCCTGGTAGTTTAAGGTTTCAAGTTCAAGTTAAGTGTCAAGAGTAAGGGTTGAAAGGTTAAGCAGAGTGTTTGGCGTTTCCCTTAGAGATGTTAGAAATGCTCAAGTCACGTTTATGTCTCACAATGCGAGGGTCAAGACGTGTTGCAGAGTGAGACGTCACATTAATTCACAAGTAAAGCTTACTTATAGATAGTAGATTATAGCAAATTCGGGTACATGCAACACATTATGTAAAGTCAATCCTTCAAAAGAAAAAATCAGACCTTTCCTAGAAATGTGAGCCAAGAAACCATCTCCTATCTGTATCCACTCATTACCAGCACGTGGAATATCTAGGACAAAAAATGTTTTGAGGATCCTGTCAAATGATCAGTGGCACTAGAGTTTAGAATTCAGAGACTTTTTCCATGAGAGGTATACCTGACTAAGTAATAGCTCCTAGTGTAATCAAAGTGGTATCCTCAGGAAGCTAAGAAAGGCTAGTAGAATCACTCATATAAGCTTGCTCCATATTCTATTTATCGTTGGAATGGTGTTTTTTACCTCCTAGGGGATGACCATGTAGTTTCCAACACTACTTCTTGGTATGCGACTGTTGCATGCAGTGTTCAAAGACAGGGATTGGTTTTCCATATTTGTGCTTCTCACTGTCATAACTAAAGGACCTCACACTTATGGCAGCGAAATCAATGGCGGGGTTCGTCAGACTACTTATAGCATTGGTATAATCTTCCTCAAAGCGAACCTCAGAATAAACCTCTCTCAACCTTCAATAGAGAGGGTATAGGTCTCTGGCCTAGTATACGTCCACAAACAATATCTAACTTAGGGTTGAGACCTGCAAGAAAAACACATATTCTATTAACCATGTCAACCCTGGAGTATTGTATGCCATCGCTAGGACAATTTTAGATAATTTCTCTATATAGGTCTATTTCCTACTAGATGAGGGAAAATCTGTTAAAGAAGGATGTCACATCAATTGTCCTCTATTTGCATTCAACTTATTTTTGCAGAGTGCATAAATGAGAGGTATTTTGACTCTTGGAATACAACTGTTGGGGCTCATCCTAATTGTCCTTAGCGGTTTTAGCATATAGTAAGAACTTGTAAATTTGTGGTTCCATATTATTGATCAATGTGGACCAAATAAGAGAGTCCTTCCCTTATCGTTCTTGAGGGTCTCTTAGTGTTGGATGAGGTATCTCTCCTATCAAGAAACCAAACTTGTGGTTCTTTTCAAGGATCATTTTAATAGACTCGTGTTAGATATATGTCCTAAAACTTGTAGTTCCTAGTTTAAAATTGTATTCTATTATATAAAGTGGTTATTGAGAAATTATTTATGAAAATTGAATACTATAATCTTGAATTCAATAAACTAAGGTTCCGAAGCTATCTAGTGTAGACTTAAATTTTACGCAGAGATATAAACGTGGATCAAGTTTGAGTAAATAGCCTAAACGATCTATAGTATATGAATAAGATTGGGTACCTTATTATAGGGGACACTATGGTTACAGTTCACTTTGTAGTTAGTACAAACAATGTTATCCTAAATTTTTCATGTTGAGACATAGAAGTGGGGACATCCAATGTAAAAACCATGAAATAGTCACTTTTACTTTATAACACTACTAACTATTTAAAATTGGCTATTTTGATTACTGATGACCTTGATAACTTAATCTTAATCTTAAACTAACTATGAACTTCTGTTCAAATGGGATTATCCTTAGATTTACATAGGTGAGGGCACCTCTACAACATTGGCACAATAAGCTTCCCATTTCAAGGGTAAGACCGACTGGATGGCTAGGGACATAGGGTGCAAGATGAAATTCACTCATACCCGCTTTAGGGTTAATAGATAGGTTGTTTCCTTAAGTACTGAATCCAAGTCTTGAATAAGGGGTCCCACCCTCTTATTGGCCCGAAAGGGATTTGGTTTATAGGTTGGACCTTAAATCAATTGTTCTATAGTGGATCAGTGAGATTTAAGGAGTAAGATGTAGTATCGGTAGTAAAATGATATTTTGACCCAGCTGAGGTTACGAACAACTTGTAAAGGATTAACTTACTGGTTGTTCATAAGTTAATCCTTCACTTAAGTTAATCCGTAAGGATTAACAATTGTTCTTCTTCATTTGTGAAGGCCCAAGTTTAGTTTTAGATAACGATCCTCTCATAAACTCTTTCTCTTTGGTAGCAACATTTGCTTCCACTCTCTTTCCATTACCCATGGTAAGGTTCTGGAATTGCTTGAGCTCATTTAGAAGGATAGTCAAAGTGAACTGCATCTTATTTAGAGACACGTTCGTTTGATATGGTACAAAAATCTTCAAAAGAGATTGCAAATAAAGCTCACCGAATTAGCCTCATCGATGGGACTACCATTTACTTCAGCTATATTAAAGTGCATCATCATGTTCAGGACATGTTCTCTAAGAGAGGTCCTTTCCTTCATTAGCTTGGTATAAATGTGTTTAATTGTTCATATCTAAGGGACCATGAAGGCCGAGCAAACATCTCCCTCAAGAAATTGATAATTTCTTTAGCCATAGCTAAGGATTCATGTTTCATTGCCAAAACATCAGACATGTTGGCAAGAATATAAACACGAGCCTTTTTATTAGCCTTAATCGATTGATTATATGCTTCTCGAACAATTCGGTTAGCATTTGAGGCTTAGGCTTGAGGACGTTCCACAGTTAAGACAAACCTTAAATCATCTACGACTAGTATTATATTTATATGTTTAATTTCCAAGTCACATAATTGTCACCGTTGAGTTTCTCGAAAACTAAGAGTTGTACTATTAAGCTATTCACTACAATAAAGTCACCTTTCCCCGACGCCGTCTTACGTCGCCGTACATGCCACCCGATATCGCAATAGGTTAAAGCGATGTCGTAGGCGATGTCGCAAACCACGTCACGGAATGCTTGTCGGGGAAACTTTTTGAGATGCCACCATATACTACGTCGTAGAAAGTTTCCTTCGCGCACGGTCGCGTGTATAGCGAAACAGAACTGCGACGTTGCATCGGCGGTAAAGAACTGCGACGACTGAGACCACTGCATCGTAAAAGTAGGGTTTTTTTTTAAAAAAATTAATTTTCTTATTGTTATTTATTTTATTAATTTTGATTTAACTTAATTTTGTTATGCATTGGTTCCCGATTAAATAAAATAAGTAAAGTGATTCAAAA
>JBBPDI010106488.1:0-10041 GCA_037974545.1 Cucumis variabilis
TTGAATGAAATATTAATTAAATATAATTTAATTAATTATTAACTAATTGATTAATTGTTAATTAATTAGTAGATTTAATAATAGAATCTCATGATTCTTTCCTACTCCTTTTCCTATTCCAAGAAATAGTTTTCTTTAACAAAAAATTCATCAAGAAAAAGAAGACCAAAGTTTTTTTTCTCTCTACATAAAAGAGTTCTCTCAAATATCTCTATATCTTTTCTCATCCCAATTGGTTCCCACAAACCAATCTCATCCTAGAGGATAAGAAGGTCTTTGGTGGGTGGTGTCCCCGATTCGGTGATTTGTAGATTCAAAGACGTCATCGAAAGTAAGTTCTTTGTATCTTTTAATTTCAAAGCATGCTTAGAATTTATTTAGAATTTTGATTCTAATTTTGCCAATGTACTAGTATTTTAAGATTCCCAAATTAAATTGAGTAATGGTTCTTTAATTCTTCTACTGTCATAGGGCTTTTATCCCTTCAAACTTGTGGTAAT
This sequence comes from Cucumis variabilis, assembly GCA_037974545.1. Taxonomy (NCBI): domain Eukaryota; kingdom Viridiplantae; phylum Streptophyta; class Magnoliopsida; order Cucurbitales; family Cucurbitaceae; genus Cucumis; species Cucumis variabilis. The sequence goes on from JBBPDI010106488.1 coordinate 501, forward strand.
GGTCCACAATTCAATCCAGTTATTACTTAATATTCTCTTATCTCAAACTTAGCTATACTACCTTCAAAGTTAAACCAAAGTTCATCTTCTTTTGTCAAGGTACATTGTCGTTTTATAATATGATATAGCAATTGGCTTTGGAATTTGGTTACTTTTAAATCAAGAAAAAAATCAAAGAGAGAACTCCTAAACATGTCTATCTGTTCCCTATTCAGTTTTTTTTATGTTTGTAATCACATTTAAATGTGCATATATACTAAGTTTCTGTTATCTAGACCATTTATTCCTTTTCAAGATTAATGGTGCAACCTGCAAACATTCATAATAAGACATGTTACTATTCCTGCCTTATTATATCTAATTTACAACATATATGATATATGACAAAAAATACCTCGTTCAAATCATTATTTGCATCCCTCTTTTCTACACTCTTATTTTTCATATTTGCTTTATGTGAACATTATAAATATTCAATACAATATAATAAATCAAAATTATAAGTCAGTGTATGTATCAAATGGTATATATGAGTATACATATAAAATACCTGTTTAGGTTCTACACTTCTTTTCAAACGTTTTTGCACTTTCGTTTTCTTTGTTGTATTTGATTTCTCTACACTTCTTTTCAAACCTTCTGCACTTTTATTTTCTTTCCAGTATGTACTTCTTTGCTTTGTCTTCAATTGATAACTTTCTCTTCTTCATATGAGTTTCATTAAATATTCTTTTCTTCTTTTTGATTTCTCTATACAACTTTCTTTTAATTATCGACACATTATCTTGTCAAATATATATTATCCTGTCAAATATACCTATAACTACTTGACCATAATAATTAAAATAATATTGCTTCCAATAAAATATACCTTATCTGATTTAGAACTTTCTTCGAAACGTACTTCAGTGTTCTTTGGTCCTTCTGATTTTTAATATACGATCATATACCAATACAATAATAAATATACCTCATGTCAGAGCCTAATTATTCTGGTTTATAACACATACACAACAATGTTTATATATATACTCTTTCTTGTGCATCCATTTTCTAAACTGGCGTTTCTACCTCTATTTTTCTTTTCATGGCTAAGTTTTCATCGTAGAGAACTATTTGAGTGTCATTTGGTCCTGTTATATCATATTATCCTCACTTGGGTACACACATAGGTTTTTATTCCATTTTATTATCTTCATAAGTCTCTTGAGAACTGGCTATCTTTTCATCCTATGATATAGATGAATTCAATATAATTAATATATATATATACATATTAAACATCAATAAAGTAACATCTTATAACAGTTAATATTAAATATACTCCAGCATCATCAATAATGATTGGATTATCTTTGTTTGATCTTACTTTCTTACTCCTGGATCGAAAGACCTCTTTCATTTTGTCTCATCATTTTCTGCACTGCCAACATTTAATATATGTAAAGCACATTGCATTGTCAATCAACCTAGAGTAGTTTGTTACATATTTAAATCACAATGTATGTTAAAGAAACTCAGAGTACATTTTAGTTACGCCCTAAAATTCACAATACAATAGTTTTTATAATTTATATTCTCAATAAACACTAGAATATGACACAATCAAAAGTACATTTTTGATTTTGGTCCACAATTCGAACATCTAAAATATACCCAATGAACCTAATGTTTATACCTAATTTCTGTAGGAAAATATCAAAATGTGACGGTCCTCAAAAGTCATCTTCTTCACACTGAAACCTCAATAAACCCTAGAATCTACCACATGCAAAAGTACAGTTTTGTTTGTTTGCCTATTTAATCGAATATCTTCAATATACCTAATGTCTCGTATGGATTGAATATATACAATACTAACCTCAAAATTTCTTTTCAGTTTCTTTCGAAAAGGTAATGAAGTTGTCGGTCGTCGAATGTCTTCTTCTTCACTGCCGAAAACTCTGAAATTTCTCAGTACCAACGTTGACTTCTGCGAGTACAATGGAGGTAGGATGGAGCGGTTTTCGTATATGGAATGTAATAAAACATTTCCACTACTTTCTAAAACAGTAAAACCCACTATCTATTCCATTTATTTATTTGTTATAAATTATAAATCAATTAAATAATATAAGATGGGCAAAGATGTAATTTATGCCTACATTCGTGTAATATAGTGGCCCATTTGGGACTTTTATGAAAATTATTAGTAATTTGGATTTTTCATGTAATATCATATAGCAATTTAGGCTATATGAGCTAAAAACCCTAAAATTTTCTCTTATTCAAACTTTTACAAATTTTATCATTTCCTTAATGGATTATCATGGAAAATCGCATCTTTATATTGGTTTTGCAGCCCTTTCCAAAGTTGATGCTAAAGTAAAAGAGTTACGACAGTCAATTTGATCGGATAAAGGTTGAAAGTGAGAGGCTGGAGGTAGGATTATATATTTCTCTTAAATTCTTGATTCGTTATCGCTGATTGAAATATTAGTAAAATTGTCACATGAATACCTCTGATTATATATTTCTTCTTGTTGTATTAAAGATGTTGAGGTTAGGTAAGGGAGAAAGGAAAATCGTTGTTGGAGTCTTATTCCTTCCAAGGGGTTCTCTTCTAAATCTCTCTTGCAGTAATTACTAGATCCTTCTTCATTTAGAGAGTTTGTTTTTTCTCTGTTCTTTGAGTGGCGAACATTCCAATGATTACTTTTTGTTGCGCATGGAAGTTGACTTATTTTAGTGAATATAAGTGTGATTTGATTAATGTATTTGATTTGAAGTAAAACTAATCTCCATTGTGTGTGTTCGCTTATTTTTATGTTATTTGTCACAAAACAAGAATGTTCATTCTTCAATTCTTAAACAACTCCATTGGAGCAGTGGAGTCATATTGGAGCAACTTATTGATCTATATGACATTTTTGTAGGGTTGGTAGCAAAATTTTGGTTGCAATGTACTTATTTTATGCTTGTTGTAACCAAAAGATGCTTGTTTATTCTATCATTGTAAACCCTTTACCAACAATTGTACAAATATTACCGTGTATGATAACATATATATATTAAAGCATTGACTGTTTGTTTCCATATGAGTGTATTGTATATTACTTACTTTGTGTAATGGCAAAGCGACAAGAAAATAAGGCAAGAAAACAATTTACTAATAGAGGAGTATATGACATTTTATTTTTTTTAAAAATTGTCAAGGTAAAGGTATTATTGATAGTCAATAATAGTCCTGCTAGGTGTTTTCTTGACATTTAATAATCGTCATGATTTACATATTTTTTACGGAAAAAAATGTTAAAATATAAGATTTCATGACATTTTAATAACACATGCATGTCAGTAAATGTAATGTTTTAGCAAAATGTATGAATTTATCATTAAGACTGTTAACTACATGAATACTGCAACATCCACAATGATGCACATCATGCGTTGGTATGTAATACTTTCAACGGGCGTATTTTAACTTTCATAAACATATTTTTCACATCACTAAAAACATATTTTCATGTAGTGTTTGTCTAATACAATGACTAATTTTTAAGTATTTTTTAATATTTATGAGATTTTTTTTAATACAAAACTGAAAGTTTATATATCTACTCTATGAAAAAGTTTATTAAAGTTAAAATTGAAATTTTTTATGTTTTATTTGTCATCATTTCATATACTAAAAATTATCCCTTTAGTTTTTGTTGAAAAGCATAAACTAAAAGGATGTTTTAAAAAATAGAATAAAACGTCAAAATATTTATATGATATAAAATAATTTCAAAAACAAAAAAAGTTTATCAACTCACACTAAAAAATTCCAAAAATACTCCAATTAATTGGCATTCGACGCAAGTAATATATTTGAGAAACCATCATTTAGTACTTCGGAAACCATTGTTTAGGATTTGATCGTTTAGATTTGGTTCTAAATCTAAATCTAAACAATTTTTTAATAATTTCTTTTGTACACATTCCTTAGATTAATAGTTTAAATTTGGGTTACCAAATCTCAATGATTTTTTAAAGATTTTTTGGAAAACGATAGTTTATATTTGGTATCCGGTCGTTTAGATTTAATTTTTTAAATTTGGACAGTCAAATCTAAACGACTAAATTTAAACAATTTTTAAAAAAAATCTTTTGCAGATGATCGTTTAAATTTGGCTATTTAGATATGATATTTTTTTATACGATCTTGAATCAAATAACAATTTAAAAAAATATATATAAAACAAAAATTTCAAAAGAAAAGAAAAAGACCATTGAATAGAAGAAAATTTTTAAAAAAATTAAAAAAAAGGAAAAATCGAAATTAAAAAATCATTATAGACCAGTAAAAAAATATAGAATTCGAAAAAAATAATCACTTTGTTGTATTTATGGAAATTAACTAAACTAGATTTATTTTAAAACTATTAACACGATCGAATTGATAGGATTGAAACCGAACCTATGAACACAACGATCTCAAAGTGCCACAAATACCACAGCACTACACGCTAACAATTAGTTTACTAAATTATTTTATAAGATTATATTTTATATTAAAATGCAAAGAAAGCGATAACTCGAGAGGTATTTGCAAATATTTTAAGAACCTATGCAGCTTCAGCAGTTATCAATAAAATTTTGTTATGTGAGTTTCTTATTTTTTATTTTAAGAACAAATATTTTCTTTTTTATTTTACATTTATCTTTTTATAGGGTAAACGAGTATGGAATATGGAAATAGGCACATTTAATTATTCCTCTACTGTATATAGATTATGATCTGATCTTTTACATACCTTTATTTGTATTTGCAAATACACATATGAAATTATTGCAGGGAAGATTACAATAACATAGTAATGAGAAAGTTGAAAGAAGCAACTTGTAAGAAAAAAAAACATTAAAAGATTGGATCCTCATATTCAATTAGAAAATCGAGTATAAAATGAATATATATTAATTATATTTTGTTCACAAAAATTGAGTATATAATGAATATAATTGATTATGTTTTGGTCACACACTTTCGTAGAATAATGAACAAACCGCCAGTATATATAATCTCATCCAATAAAATGTCAAATTTAATTAGATAAAGGTTAATTTTTGTAAATATAACAAACATGCAAAATATTTGCGGTTCGTGTAACAAAATGAAAAGATCATGAAATTGACCATTTTCTTTAAATAGTTCAGGTTTACCTTTCTTTTTCATCATCTTTCTTCCCTTCCTCATATGTGATTTTCTTTTTCTTTCCATTGTCTTTCTCTTAGCTTCTTTTGCAACTTTTTTTAAATTTATTTTCAAACTGTTATTTGGTTCAAAATCGTGTACTAAATATGAAATATCTATTTAAAAATAAAATTCAAACTATTATTTGGTTGTTTAAGATTGTGTGCCAAATATAAAAAGCTTTGGGAAAAAAAATCGTTGAGATATTGGAGTATTGCAAAATCTAAACAATTGTGTACCAAAAAATCTTTAAAAAATCGTTTAAATTTGGTAGTCAAATTTAAATGAACAAATCCAAACGATCATTTACAAAAAATTCTTGAAAAAAAAATTGTTGAGATTTGACTATCCAAATTTAGATTTTGCTACCCAAATCTAAATTATACCAAAAAAATCTTTAAAAAATTTGTTTATATTTAACTATGCAAATTTAAACGATTAAATCTAAACGACCGTGTACCAAAGAATTGTCAAATCTAAATGGAAAAAATCATTTAGATTTGGCTATCTAATTTTAAATGATCAAATTTAACGATCGTGTAAAAGAGAATAGTCAATTCTAAATGATCATTTACCAAATATATTACGCACGTTGGGTGCTAATTAATCATGGGGCATTTTGGATATTTTTCATTGTGGGCCGGTGAGCTTTTTTCGTTTTCGAAATTGTTCTATATAGTATAAATATTTTACTGCTTTATTATATTTTTTGAAAGACCTCTAGATTTAATCATAATATAAACTATATAATTAAGAGTTTTTTAAAAACTATAACAAACTGCTGAAATATTTATATTATGTAGAAAAATTTTGAAAACAGAAAAAGCTCACAGGGCCCACAATGGAAAATATAAAAAATACCCTAGTCAACACGCGATTAATCGGTCACACGCGCGAGTGAGTAATCTTCTTCTAAACGATCGTGTACTATAGTTTAAACGTATGATCTATCATCGTTTAGATCATGATACACGAACATGTAGTTTTTTTTTTAACAATGGAGAAAAAGGCTTTAAATTTAAACGATCGCGTTGACCATGGTAAACAATCATGTTGATCATGTGAAACAATCATGAAAAACTATCATGTTGATTATGGTAAGCGAAATTATCTTTAAAAACTTCAAATAATCTAACGAACGTGTTGGCTATGATAAACGATCATGTTGACCATGCTAAACAATCGTGTTGACTATGCTAAACGATTATGTTGTCCATGCTAAATGATATTATGGTATGCGATCGCTTAGATCATGATACACGATTGTGTAATTCCTTTTAAACGATGAGAAAAAGGCTTCAAATTTAAACGATCGTGTTAACCATCACAAATGATCGTGTTAATCATTGAAACAATATATATTTAAATGATCTTGATATTCTCGAATATGAGAAAGATGAAAAATAATATTGAAACAATTGTGAAATAGCTTCAAAGAATCTTGCGTAAAATGATGAAAAAATCGAATATTTAAATAAAAGAATAAATTGTTTAAGAATAGAAGAAAGAAAATCTGGAAGAGGAGATTAAGAGATCGTAAAGAAGAAGAAAAAGGAGTGATGAATCATCCGTAATATTCAATATCAAATCTGAAATTTATGAAAATACAATGGTGGTTCATGAGTTTTTATTTTTCGTCATATGTGCCGTAAATATTTTTTAGTTTTATTATATTTATGTAAATTATCCTTTCACTAATGATACGAGATTTAAAAATAAAATCTATTAAACAAAATGAATTAGTTGAGCTAAATTTGCCATCGAAAAGTGCCACAACAAAAATCACGCAAAAAACCCAAAAAGATGGGAACAAAAAACTATGAAAAAGTGACCATAAAAAGTAATAAGAAAAGGTGGAATCAATTTGGGAATAAAGGAAAGAAATGAAATAAAAGTGGGAATAAAAAATTGAAAATTTTAAAATTAAAAAGAAAAAAAAAAAACTTATTAAGTATTATTTAAAGGTGGTTTTTAAAAAATATAACAAACTGATAAAATTTTGCTATAGCCTATAAATATTTTAATTTATTTTGCTACTTTTAAAAATGACCCAACCAACTAATTAATAAGATAATCCACCTAAATCCAAATTTTTAATTAAAAATTGGGGCATTTTTAAAAATAGTAAAAAAGTTAAAATATTTACAAACTATAGCAAATTTTGGATTCTATCAATGATAGCCACTGATGAACTTCTATCACAATCTATCATTGCCACTGATAGAAGCATATCAATGGTGGTTATCAATGGTTATCAGTTGTTATCAATGTCTATTATTGAAAGAATCTAAAAATTTTGCTATATGTTGTAAATAATTTATCAAATTTGCTATTTTTTAAAATTCTTCATAAAAATATATATATATTTAATTAATCCAACACATTGCTCCAAATCAATTTCTTTACTTCGAATTCCAATTAATGTAACACCCATAATAAATTCTGTAACTTTTAATTCCAATTAATCTAACACCCATAATAATATAATCATAAAGTATCCAAGATAATTAAATAACAAAATTGAGAATTGTCAAAAATAGAAAATTTGACAAAATATTTACAAGCTATAACAAAATTTCAGATTCTATCAATAACAAAAATTTGATGACCAGTGATATCATTCTATCAGTGACATTGATAGCTAATAATAAAAGGATATCACTGGCTATCATTGATAGAATAAATTTTTTTTGTTTTAGCTAGTAAATATTTTAATTTATTTTGTTATTTTTAAAAATGCCCGTAACAAAATTCTCTTAAATTTTTTAGGTGTTACAATCTTTCCTCATTAAGAGACTTTCGTCTTCAAAAGTTATAGTCCTCAAATAATTTCGGGTATCGTGCTCTAATGTCATTCTCTTATTTGTATTTAGTCTCCTCAACTTGGTGATTCCTTCATAAAAAAATTTCAAGTGCAACTTCCATGTTGCACAACACTTTTACTTCTCTTACCAAAATAGTACATTTATTAATATTTTTCTTTACTTTACATTTATTTTGGATGAAACCACTAAATCCAATGAAAGTTTTCCTTTATTTATATTTTCTTCACTTATCCAAGTAAAACTTAATTCATAACCCTTTAAAAACTACATTACATTTTCAAACTTTAAACTTCCACCATTAGAAAATTATTCTCCACTATGTAACATTCTCTAGAACTCATGAGTTTTTTTTTTCCCTTGATAAAATCTGAACTCATCTCTAACCATTGGCTTCATTTATTGACATCAACTTATAGTTATTCTAAAGGAGTTCGCTATTACATCACTCATACTTAAAACCAGTAAATTATTCTTTATGGTAAACTCAAAATAGTTTCTTGAAGTCTCATCAAGACAACTATGCACTCAGATTTTCTTTGTTCCTTTCCTAATATCTCTATTCTAAACACAATTCAATGTGCTTGATATACTTGAACTTAATCATATATTTAATTCCCTTTAATACCACTAACATAACTTATTCCTTAGATTTTCAGTCACAAAACAGTTTATATTATTTTCATTTTTAATCAGGCAAGGTCATGAACATAATCATAATCATAAAACATACCTAGTGAGTGAAGAATGACGTTATTAGTCATAGGGACAAAACCAAAGATTCACACTGTAAGTTAGTCTACAAAACCTAAAACTTAGGCTTTAATACCAACTATAACGACCTAAACTCTTAAACTAATTGAGGTCATTACTCAAAAGATAAATAACAAAAGATACTTTTTTAGAAAGAGAAAAACTCAATTCTTATTAAAGTAATATCAAAATATGTTCGTAAAACATAAAATTGAAAAAATGAGTAAAAATACTATGAAAACGTGATTCGCAGGTTCTAACAATTTTAAAGAAAATAAAGAAAAATATATAAGGTAAAAATTTAAATAAAATGTCTAAAAATCAAATTGAAAAGGCAGAAGCAGAATAATTCCCATATAACATGTCATGGACCCTTCCTATCGCTTGCCAGTTTTCCAGATCCTCTATCTTTACCTAAAATATTAAACATAGAAAAAGGGTGAGTATATAAAAATATACCTAGTAAGGGATCCACTATTGGTTCCATTAGATGATCTGTTAACTTCCTGTTAGGGGTACCATTAAGTAATAATGTTGTCGTGTGTCCTAGACGAGTGATACCATAGGAACACCCATAATCGTACGAGTGATTCCATAGGAACAGTCTTAAATGTGTGAGTGATTTGTAGGTACATCCATAATCGTACGTGTGATCTGTAGATACACCTCTAATTGACGAGTGATCCTGTAGGAACACCCTTAGTCGTACGAGTGATCTCGTATGAACATAGTACAAGTGATCCCTAATCGT
>JBBPDI010106495.1:0-10038 GCA_037974545.1 Cucumis variabilis
TGAATTGAAGAATGTGAACAAATGGATTGAGATTAATTTGATTTTGGGGATTTGAAAAAGAGAAAAAGATTTTAGGGGTTTTTATAAAGTTGAAGATGAAGAGAGTGAAGAAGGAAAAAGAGAAGATTGGTCAAACAAAGTATGCCTAAAAAATGAAACCAAGTTTCCATGAAAAAACATACATAACATTACACTGTCCTTTGTGAAAGTTCTGTAATTTTCCTTTTCTTTTTGAAAAGATGAATTAAAGGGATGATTTGATAGATTGGCTAAGAAATTGGGTTAAATTGATTCTTTTTGTTGATGTTAGTTTTTTTTAGATATTTTATTTTATTTTTCTCTATCAACTTGTATGCTGGCTTCACATGACGTGAATGGTAACGTAGAGCTTTCTTTCTTGGACAATGTGTAATGGTTGATGGTAATGAACAGAGTTTATTTACATGTCGTCATACAAACCAAGCCTGGAGAGTAAGGGTAAAAAAAAATGAATGGGAACAAGGAAACAAATTAGAAAGTGAGTTACAACTAGAATCAAAATTAACACACACAAACAAAAAATTGAAACCTTTTTTAAATGATATCAATGCAATAAGAAGGCTAAAATTTTGAAAAAAAAATTGATAATATTTTGATTTTTTTTTAAAGTTTAGATTATTGGAACAAAAATATCATTTTAAACTTCATTGGTAAACTGAAACAAAAGTTTCTTTCAGTTTAGATACTAAACCCTATTTGTAACAAGTTTGTATCACGTCGTATTCAAAATAATTTTCAATTACGGTTGAGTCATCTCACTTTAGCTCTTAGTTAAAAAGACTTTTTTTTTAAATATTATATTAACATTATTGATATTTTATTTATTTATTTTTGTATGTTTTATCATTTTTTACTAATTCATAGAACATCTCCCATTCTTGAACATGTGAGAATTACAATGGAAATATCTAACATGTTAGACAAAAATTTAATACCCCAATTAAACTAACAATAGTATCGATATTTTAACGATCACTCTATTTTAATAGAAGTCATCAAACTTTAGAATCATGAGATTTTTTGCTCACATGTTTTTTTATGCCTATAGTTTAGCAGTTATGACTTCTTCGAATCGAAACTTTCTATTTTTAAAGAAAGTGTTTTCCTTTCTCTATATTCTTACTTTAAGTGCAACCTAAAACATAAATTAGAAATAAAGGTTAAAATTAATTTATGAATACAATTTTTCATTAATATGAGTCATTTTTCATAGTTTTGTCTTCTTCTATTTTCCTCTAATAAATAGAGTGCTTAAGTAATTGATAACATTCTTTGTCAATAATCGTAGTTGACACAAACTAAAATTTGGATGCAAATACTTATTTGTTAAAATCTAATAATTTGAGGAAGAAGAATTTTATTGTATTGTATTTTTATTTGTGAAGTATATTTCACGAGTCAAACTACACGTGGCCGTTGGTTAAAGAAGTCACTTTTCCTTTGATGTGGAAAATTGGAAAAGAAAAACCATTTCATTTCATTTCATTGACTATTATTGGTCAAATTTCCACCATATGCCTCCTCAACGATTTCCTACTTGACTATTTTTATTTGTTTTTAGCAACAATGATCGATGACCGATCAATATTACATATCAATTACAGTTGAATCAAGTTCGTCTTAAATAATATTATAGATGTCTGTTAAGTTCTACTTAGATGTTTTAATTTACAGTTTAAAAATAAAATTACGTACATTAATTTTTAAGTTTGGTTTTAGAAAATTCTTCAATTTTTAAAAGTGTTTACTGTATTATTTTTCGGTCTTATGTTTAAAAGATTTCTAGCTAATAATTTTCTTGAATTTTTCAGTTTTGTATCTAATAAAAATCCTTGACATGTTCAAAATTTTCAAAAGTTGATCATTTTATTAGATATAAATTAATTTTTGTGTTACACACCGATCGAGGTGGTTAATTGGTGCTTAGAGAATTACCTGAAATGTTTTACAAGCAATAGACCAAGAAAATGTGTAGGTTAATTAGTTATCATGGACAAAATAGTGGTCAACCAAACAACGATTGTTTGAAGTGGTATATGGTCACCTACAACCTCACATTAATTACGTCCTTGTTAGATACTCATGAGTCCAAATGTTATTAGAAAATTAGTAAAAGTTTTGGTGGCCTAAGGTTGAGCATTGAATGGGAGTTGTCAGGTATATCCATTGAAGTAGATATTGTGTTATTATTGAATTCTCATTTAGTTTCTCTATAGTATTTTTGCGTCATTTATTGATCTCTTGGACCACAAAAGAAGTAGGAAAAATACCTCTTTGTGTTGAATGAATTGTTCTAAGTTAAACCCTTTTACCTTGACATTTATATCTAGGTAAAAGGGTTTGAACAAAAACAAAACCCTCTTACTTTTGTTTTTTTTTTTATAGTATGAGATCTCGATCGAGGAGTTTTCTTAATTTTTATTTTTCAACATAACAAAATAAATATACAATATATTATTTATAAAATATAATAAAACTTTACATTCTATCTATAATAAATTGCAATAAATTAAGATAGATACAAATTTTATCATCTATTATAGTATATCTTGATTTATCACATTGTTTGTGATAATTTTTCATATTTGTAAATATTTTAAAAAATTATGAATTTAAAATAATTCTATTCTTTTTTTTTTTAATAATGCAAAGGATAGGCTTTGTGTGGCCTAACTATTAAATGACCACTAGATTTCAAAATTCTATAAAGTGATGATTTGTGGTTCCTTACCCATGGTCTTCTATTCTATTTTGGTACTACACTAATCACCTACTAAATTAAAATTTTAAGGTTTATATAAGATAGTAGATTTAGTTATTGCAATGTATGTGTATATATATATGTTTGTGACGAAGATTATAAATAAAAATGGTACTAGTGCAAATATATATATATATATATATATCGTCGATAAATAATAAACTCGAAAGTATTTCAAGTTTTAAAAGAAAAATGGAAACATAGGGAATATAATCAAGTTTCTAACCAAAATATTTTATAATATGAACTTTTGTCATTACGAACAAAAGGAAAAAAAATCCTCATATTTGATTTAGCTATTTTGATTACCACGTCAAAATCCAATATTAAGATAATTATTTTTATAGTAGCCTATATTGATATGTCATTGTCTTGTAAATATTTATTTGAAAATGACATTGTTATTTAATGTGATGTTATTTTGATTAAGTATTTAATCATTTAAAATATATAAAAGAAAAATTGGTAACAAAAGTAATTCAAATTTTAAAATAAACTAATTTTACTAGTAAATATTTTCATTTAATTTTCTCATATTTATTAGAGAAGGAACTAAAATTTAATTAAATAATGAGCAGTTAAAATAAGATAAAAGTTAGTTTCTAGACAAATTAGCTGAAATATATAAAATCTAAATGATATTAAATATTAGAAAATTCATCTATGTTAGGATAAAAATATTAAATATTTGTTAGAAATCTTAAAACAACTTATTATAAAGTTAAAAGAAGAATTATGATTAAATTCATGAAGTAAGCAGTGGGCTTTTCAAAATAATTATAATATAATAAAAACAAAGATTTGGGTAATTGATTAGTAATTAGCAATCTAAGGCGTGTCCAATATGAACTTTGAATTTTTGTATCTCCAAGATATCGACTCGTCCACAGTCAAAATTCTCTCCCACCTTTTTTTTTTAATCAAAATAAAAATGGCTTTTTTTTTTTAATTATTCTTTCTTAATAATAAAATGAAATCAAAAATTGAATTTTAGTAATTATAATAACCAAATATAAATTGACTTAACAACATGGGTGCCAATTAGTGGTTGATTACAATTCCTAATCCTCCACGAGTTTGACCAATAAAAGAAAAAGTTCACCATAAACAATCAACCATAATAATAAATAAATAAATGGTAAAACAACGAATGTTGTCCCAATTTTTCTTTTATAGATAAATTGCGATAGATGACAAAATTGTTAAAAATATTTATAAAACGTAACAAAATTTCGAATTCTATAAAGGATAGATGCAAAGAAAAATTTTAAAATAAATAATCTCACACAAGATTTAACAAAATAATCTATATATACACACATAGTTCTAATTGACTTTGGTGTGTATTATATATGATCAACAAGTTTGAGGTTTGAATTGTTATTTGTCATATGTCAATAACAGATAAATATTTGAGTTATCAAACAATACTATTATAGATAAATTGTAATAAATTTCAAAATTTTGTCATTTAAAATTATTTATTAGTACGTTACTTATTCTCCAAATATATTATTGATACAAGAGATTAATTATTTCACATTTTCAAACACAGTACATTAATTATCTCATGCTTTAAAATTCAAACCTTTAAATCCTACATATATTTAATATTCAACCAATAATAAAACAAATAACTACAATCTAAATAAGTTGTAATGTATTAAAATACCATGCATCACTACACTTTAGTTTAATTTGATTTAGTTTTAGACCATGTATTTTTTATTATTTAAATTTATTTTATGTATTCAATAAATCTCAATTAATGAATTGTAAAGTAAACAATATCATAAAATAGAATTTTAAACATAAAAATAGTAAATAAAAAAGAGAAAACAAATGAAAAAATGACATTAGAAAGTAGGTGGAGACATCATTGCATACAATTAAGTTGAGTTATGAATGAATGAGACATGTACTTGTAAGTTCCAACGAAATTTAATTTAATGTTCTATTGCTATTACTTGTATAATTCTATTTATTTTTTTTTCTATTAAAAACAATAAATATTACCGGTGTGCATTTTAAAGTTTATTTTACGCGTGATATTAGAATTTTCAATGTCTGTCATATCACGTCAACATATCATACTTTCATATTTCTAGGATTTGATATTGATCGATATTTTTAAAAAACAAATACCATTTAAAAAATATCCAATGATATCACCACTATCATAAATTTGAATAAAAGTTCACTTTAATATCGAAAGCAAATTAAATATTTAAGATAAATTGAAATTGGGTATGGTAAAATCATCAATGAGAATATTCGTTAACCATGACATGTAAATAAGAGGGTTTGATGTTAATATTAGATATCTATTGACATCTATAATATCGTTTAAATGTGTTACACATATATTTAAACAAAAAATCACAATAGTAAAAATATATTTGAACAAACATTCGTGTCTTTTTCTAAGTTATTTCATCTATGAGTATGATTTAGATAACAAATAATAAATATTGATATGATTGAACAAGTGATCGTATCCTTCTTACGAACTTGTGCATGAGACATGTGTTCTTATTGCTGTGTTAGGGAGTAGGAGTAATTTATAATTAAATTTGATAAAGAAGGTTAGGGGTAGACTAAAGTGTAATGGGTCCAAAGCCGTCAAATTGAGGTACCGATTAATGAATATAAAAAAGTAATGTGTAGTATTAAACACTGTGTTCCGCAATTTCTATTGTCGTATTTTAACTCTTTTTCCATTGTAACAGCTGTCCGTTTTTTGACTCTTCACTTTGGATTTTTGCGTTGCTCTCTGAAAACGACATGTCGTATGATTTCACATCCCATCA
This sequence comes from Cucumis variabilis, assembly GCA_037974545.1. Lineage (NCBI taxonomy): Eukaryota > Viridiplantae > Streptophyta > Magnoliopsida > Cucurbitales > Cucurbitaceae > Cucumis > Cucumis variabilis. Next base: position 5,611 of record JBBPDI010106495.1, read on the forward strand.
ATTGGAGAACACAGCAGACTCAGACTCAACAATTCTAAAAGTAAATAAACCCTTTCTCTTTCCAATCACTCTCACATCTCAACTCATACTTTTTCTTTTCCAAAAATAATTAATAACAAATTCACTCTATTTTTAAACATAGCAAAAATGTTACCGTATATTGATATATGAATCAAATAAACGATCATAATTCATTCTATTTATAAATATTTTTATTGTTTAAAATAAGGTTAACTTTTATAAATAAAATAAAACCACATGATCATTCCAACTGTTGTAAGAAAAATCTATTAAGTCTCGTTATTTTTTTAGAATTTCATATATGTGTTAACTTTATAACAATTTTTCAATTTTGATTCTTCATCTTCTTCTTGATTTTTTCTACATCATTTTCTATTCTCTCTTTTTTATATCTTCGACAGTATTATTTTTTTTCATCGTTTTTTTTTCTCTTTTTCTACAATTTTTTTTGTCTTGTTTCCATCATCTTTTTTTTTCTTATGTAATTTTTTTTTTAAATCGTTATTTGGTTCAGAATCGTTGACCAAAATATACAATATTTTTTAAAAAAGAAAATTCAAACATTGTTTAGATCGTGTGACAAATATAAAGGATATAAAATAAATCATTGAAATATTGGATAGTCAAATCTAAATGATCGTATATAGGCAAGTTTAAACACTAACAATCTTTTAAAAAATCGTTCTTCCTGAATTTAAACGATCGTATAAAAAAATAGCCAAATTTAAACAAGGGTCTATCAAAGAATCTTTAAAAAAATTGTCCAAATTTAAACATCTAATCTAAACGATCGTTTAGATTTGCAAATCCTAAACAATGGTTTTCCAAATACTAAACGATGTTTCTCAACTAGGCGTCGAATGGAAATTAAATGGGGCATTTTCTAAATTTTCTAGGGCTTGTGGACTTTTTTCATTTTCGAAATTGTTGTAAATATGTTGCTAGTTTGTTTATTTTTTAAAAGATCCCTACAAATAAATTGATTAACTTAATAATATTTGATTTTCTTTTATTAACTTTCAGTAAATTTTTTATTTTTATTTATTCAACTTTCAAAGGTGTATATTTTTATTTTTATTTACTAAATGTAAATGTAAATAGACGGATGAAACACTAATTATTTTTTTCCAGAGGTTAATTAATAATTTTGCCCTCTCATCCTTGTAATTATTTATTTTCTTTCTAAAAAAACATTAATTAATTTCTTTGTTAGAGTTTAGTTAAGTACTAAATTTTAGAGAAATTACTATGAATAAGAAAAAATTATTATTAAATAGCAGAAAAAATTAAATGAACTAAGAATATGATAGGTTTGACTATATTTTATAAATAGATTCATTTTTTTTGTTATATTTTAATGATAGAAACTAAAATCGATAAATTATAGTTGAATTAATATTTATTAAATTTAAGAACTAAATTGGTGTAAAATTTAAAAATTATAAAAACACGTTACATAAAATTTGATTTTTTTCCTAGTGATTTAATTTGTTCACATGTCATTTAATTTGTTCACATATTTCACTATACAAAGTGCAACTTTAAAGTTCTCTTGAACGTTTTTAATATGAAAAATACATATATATGTGTGTGACCCAATGTACATTTAACATTTAATCATATACATTCATTATTCATATCATCAGTCATTTATTAAAGACATTAAATTTTAAAATACTATACTATCTTAATTCCTAATACTAAAACACGAGGAAGTATAAATTACATTACATGGGGTTTTCAATTTTAATCATTAAATTAATTTTATGTCACATCCTTAAATCAATATTTAAAATTATAAGTAATAAAATCCAATCAATTGTGTACAATTATATCATGAACACCTCACATTGGTTATAAAACTAAATAAATATATATCATCTATTTCCAAATATTTAAAAATTTAATTTTGATGGTCAGTTTGTACTTCTAATTTTAATATTTAAGTAAAAAGATAAATTAAAAATATAATATTTAAAAAATTCCCCTATTTAAAATGTATTATATTTTTTTTATTTGATATAAATAATATTTTTACAATTTTATGGGTTGAGTTTTTTCTCCTACTATTTTTGTAAAAACAAATTTATGATCCTATATTTTAAAATTTATTTTGCACAAAGTTTAATTTAAAGATATAACTTTCCCTAATTTAACTAAAAAGGAATAGAGATAACGTATTTTAATTAAAAAAGGACAGATTATTGTTAGGTTAGGTATTTGGGAGTTATATATTAACTATAGATTTGACAATTCTTCTCTTTTAACACGAAATTAATTTCTTAATCAGCCGTCCTCTATATTTCTGTCGTCATTGTTTTCTTATTTTAGTATGGAGGGATTTTCAATTCCAATTTCTACTTCTATATCATTTATCCATACATTATGTTTCATTAAATAATCATAATCATAATTATATATATATAATAATAATAATAATAATAAATGATTATATTAGGTTTAATTGTATTGACTGTTTACGAACGTGAAGAGTTTCAAATCTTAATTTATTTCACCAATAAATGAGTAGGATAGGAAAACAACCAAGTAAAACTGAGACAATCTTGACTCGAAATAAGAGTACTTGGGTATTTGTGCCTTTTTTTTTGTTTGAAACATGTATTGTAGAGATTTTGTTTCCATTGGTTTTGATGAAACAGTGAAAGAACCAATAGCAGTGGATGAGATGAATCCACGGTTAACAACAGAAAAATACAACACACAGAACATTAAGTAGAGAAAATAGAAACACATGGCATTGTTAACTCAGTTCGATGACACAACATCTATATTGGTGGGTCGTTGTTCCGAGATAAAAGATTTTATTTCTTTGATATATAAATCATAATCAACCTATTATGATTTTTAGTACAGAGTTTAACACGACTAAACCTCACTCAGTACTATCAATAATACAATATTACAGAAAATAACTATATCACTAAACTATTTCAAAGATAGATTTGGCTAACCAAAATCTTCCTCCTAATCAAGTTTCTCATCATTCAACAAATTAAGGTAGTATACGGGAGGAACTCCCCTTTGAATCACGTCATTCATCAAGATGTAAACAAAAGATCTTTTAAATCATCATACTACAAAAGTTTGAACTTCGAATATTGCAATCTCAACCTAAACGATAACTGATACAAGTATCAACAATAAATCACATTATTGAGGGAGAACTTACTCGCTTCGACTGAATAACTGACTGTTCAATAGCGAAACCATTCTTCACAAAACTATCTTCTTACACAACCACAACATCTCTCTCAATCTTGCAGAATGAAAGCACAAAATAATGTCCAACACATGGATAATAAGCCCATAATCTTTTTCAAAATGGAACCAAATAAAATCCTTTTCACATGAAAATATTTTTTACAAACTTTCCTTAAACAGACGCTTTTCACCACGACAACCAAGAAGACAAAACTGAACAAATAAAATATCCATGAATCCACATATATTCTAACAGTTTTTTTTTAAGAAAAATCATCAATAAATGTGTAAAATCACAACATCTAGGATTTAAAAAGTTAAACTCATGTGGTGATAATGGTAACATTTTAAAACAACATTAAAAATTCTGAAAAAGAAAAAATATATCATGTCGTGAATTCATAACATAACGAAATATAGTCTCCATTTATTGTCAAAATACCACTTTTCTCAAAAGTTTTTTTTTTTTTTGTCATTGAGCCAAAATTCCAAAGTCATCCCCGTGAAGAGTGAATCTAGACGTGGTGAAATACGTCAAAGATCAAGAAAAAATCAAAAAAGATAAAGTAAATTATTTGTGATTAAAATAAGTTTAAGTGTCAACCATTAATTAATCCAAATTCATATATCTAATTCTAATATATAGCATAACAAATCAATATTATACTAATCGATCCATGTTCCAAAAGATGTAAAACAAATACATCATTATAACTCTGTCAGCTAACCTTAATTAAACTTTAACCATAATCTTTTAACTTCTAACTTATTCTTTATTCACTTTTGCATCTAAGTAATTTTTTTTTCAAATTACAAAACTTTCAATTGAAATTTTTGCATCAACAATTTTAAAAAATTATTTCATACCTTTTTTTTTTTTACTTTTAAAAGGGAGTCTTAGTTTCCCTTTTTATTTTTTAATTATTTTTTAAATTTAAAAATATTTTAAATGGTAGTTTTTTTGTTAAAATTTTTGGATTCTTTTTTTTTATTAATTTAAATATGATTTTTAAATGGGTGGTTGGGTTGAGTGTGTAGTTAAAATTCTAGGTTATTTCCCAATTCTTTTCTCTATGACCAACCAAATTCCCCTTTTCCAACATTCCTATTTTCTATTTTATTTTATTTTATTTCTTTATTTTTCATTGTATTATATATATTTACAATACAACCCCACATATCCAT
>JBBPDI010106503.1:0-10038 GCA_037974545.1 Cucumis variabilis
AGAACCCATCCGAAATCTACCCAAAGACTTCCAAATTTCTTTGCCTATGTCTTAATTTCTCATTCAATAACAATCTGGACACTTTATAGAGAGCAAATGTTGGGTGAGGTAGAAGTGGGGACATTGTTATGATTGATCAGAAGACTTTTCATTTCCACATGCAAAGTCCCGGATTTTGGCCCACTTAACCCATTTTTTACGCAATTTCTTTAGTCAAACAAGTGTGTGACCATATTTTGTTTGGTTTACCCACAACATACTGATGATGTGGTACTTTCGTGTCAAATTTGGCCATTGTTAGAGGGCAACGATGATCGTTTACAAAGTAGTTGTGGTAAATAATGATCACAATACTCCAAATTCACAGCAAATTTCTGTCTTACACAAACACGTTTTCCTACTTTTTACAATATTTCTTTCACCCCCATAGCAACAAGATTAATATTATATTCGATGAGATGGTACATTTTAACGACCCATCGATAAAATAATATTTTAACTAAACAATAATTTTTAAAAAGAAAAAGAAGAGACTTGACAGAAAACGTTGTTCATAAAGTCAAGAAGAATGAGAGAGAGAAAGAGAAAGAGGAAGGTTCTTGGAAACTAGACGAAGGCGTGTAAGAAAATATGAGAAAAAAAGGAAAATCAAAGTGAGGCACCAAAAGTATTCAAGGTATTCTATTCATCACTTATATCCCTTCTTCCTCTCCATTCCTTTGTGATTCTAAAAATAATTTGTTCATCCTCCCAACCCTTTTTTCTTTTTTCCTTTATTACTTTATTATCGTTGCTTTTTCTTTCATCATTTATTTATTTCATGATGGGCCAAAACACATATATTTTTTCACAAACCATATACTTTTTTTTGTTTTTAAAACCCCATTTTAGTTGAGTATATACATGCATAAGGTGGATGGAGCACATACAAAAAAAGCAAGACAATCTCTTTTATGACTTTTCCTTTTGCTTGGATCCCACTTTCAAATAAAAGAGAAATTGAGGAATGTAAAATACATTCATTAATTGGTTGGTTGTTTATAAATATAATTAAACAAATCAAAATATTTACAAACGTAACCAAAATTTATATATTGTATCATCGATAAACTGTCATAAGAATACTATATATTATGTCGTGATAGACCTAAATTGTAGTCTATTACAGTCTATTATTGATAAACTATAATATTTGCTATATTTCAAAATATTTTTAGCAGTTTTGTCATTTATGCCATTTTTAATTTACCCAATCTGTAATAAAAATTGGAATAATCATAATTAAATTTCATTGATAGATCAATTGTAATGGACTGGATTCACAAATTTAATTGAATTGAGTATGATTATGTTTACCTAAAATTGTGTAAATTATGTCAAATTTACTAAGTTAACTCAGACCGTAACAGTAACTATAACAGTGTCAAAATGAAGTTTTTTTTTCCCTCTAGAAGTGTAACAATAATGATGACCATAACCCAATTTTAGATGTAATTTTCAAGAGCAACCAAATTGATCACCCTCCACTCATTAATCAGATTGATCAACCTTTGCTCGTCAATCAGATTACAATTTTTGTTTACAACTTTGGATGTAGATCCAAATTTAGAAAATGCACAATAGATGAGAGAAACAGAAAAACTAGTATAGCATGACACAACTAAACTATTTAATAACAAATTTAAAACTAAACTGTTTAATAACAGTTTTCTGGGTTCTCTTAGTGAGTGGCCTTAATAGATTGTAAGTTGCTTGAAGAAATTCCAAATGTTCTAGAAGGGGTAGTTCATATGAATTCTACAGGGTGCATATCATTGGCCAGGTTTTTTGAAAACATATACCTGATTTCATATCTTGTGATGATAATGTGGTGCATGTCATTTCTTTCTCATGACCTCATCTCTCATGTATTTCATTCGTGTAAGAATTAGGTGTGCTTTGTTAATTAATATAACTTTTAGCTATTTACTCTCATCGTGCAGGAATATTAATATTAATGAATTGTGTCATTCCAGATTGGTTCAGGTACAAGAGTATGAACAATTCAATAACGTTTGCTTTCCAGCTGATTATTTAAGTTGGAAAAGGAAGACTTTTATATTGCTCTTTGTGTCAAATTTCAAGTTACTATTGATCACAAGTTGGTTCAGCTTAAATGTAGAATGTTTATCAACGATATTGAAGTAAATACTTTTGGATGGATAAGATATCACGAGGTGAGTATCTATGGATGACAGTACTTGATTCTTGTATACATCTAAACCCATATGGTGATGATATTATGGACAACTCACCGAAGATTGATCTAAATCAACCATGTTTTAGGATTAATTCCTCGAGAAAAGTATTTTGGATAAAATTAGTGCTATTTGAGGTAATTACTCCAGAGTACAACTGTAAAGACTCAGTAAGTATAACAATGTGTGGGGTTCACGTGATCATGGAGGAATAATTTGGAGAAGAAATTGGCAAAGTTGAAGTTAGACTATGCAAACCTGGAGAGAGGTTCTCTAATTACTCTTTTGCACTTCTAATTTTTTTTTTTTTTATTTTTACAAATATATGTTATCTGAAGGCAGCATTGTGTTAAATCAAGTGAAAACAGGAATAGATATTTTGAGTTCCATTCTATTAAGAATTTCATTCTGCGCTTTTTTTTTCTTTCTTTTTTTTTTTAATTTTTAATTTATATTTGTTTTATCCTTTTTTTTTCAATTATGGTTTTCAAATTCGAGATAGAACAAATAATCGAATGCTAAGAAAAAAGGATTTTGAAAACTACTTTGATTTTCAAAAACTAATAAACTAATATTGATTTAAGTGAGCCTTAGATTTTTTGGTTCCATATGGAATAATTATTCTCACTATTTGTTATGTCCTGTCTCCACTCGGATAGATAAAAGGGAATCGTAATGAGTTCAATACATGGTAACAACCTACCTTATTCTTTCCATAGAGACCCACCAATGAATTAATATTTTAACTAGAAAATGATTTTTTTTTAAAAAAGGAAGAAGACTTGGGGTAAAACGCTGTATAATTAAATATTCATTTGTATCATGCCATCTTCAACCATAACAAGAGAAAGATTCATAAGAATTATAATTCTGGATTCTCAAGTGTAAACGTGTCAAGTCTAAAACACCCACAAAGATGAAGTTCCTCACGACTCTTTTGACAAATGAACCTTACTTGGTTGAAAGAGCAACAGGCTTTAGCAATTACATAGGTTAAAATTTTCAAGCCCAATAAGATATCCAATATAATTGATGAGGCAAATCCTTTAGGTTAAAATTTTCAAGCCCAATAAGATATCCAATATAATTGATGAGGCAAATCCTTTTGGCCATACCATTTAGATTCTATCACCCTTAAAGATTTCATGTTTTCTTAAAATTCTAGAAGATGTTTAAGCTTATAAGAGCCAGACAACAGAACAAATGACATGACATATAACTTTGATATGAACCAACTAAGAATGTCCACTGCAAACTTAAGACATCCATTCCCCCCAATATGTAACTCTATACGGTCTACACAAAATATGCAGAGGACAAGTAAAATAAATTGGGTGAACAATAGTACTGTCTATTAATGCAACCACAGGTTTGCCTTTTATCCTTCACATACTTTTACAAATCACAAAATTTGTCTACGATTTCCTACATCAAGATTGATCATCATCTTCTTCATAAATGAGATGAACACCACAGTTTTTTATTAATACCGTCTCTTTTCTGCCAATAATCTCAAACAATACTTTAAAACAAATCCCAACATCAATCTCGCTTCCATTAGTGTGATTACACTTTTCATCCATTTGGATGAAAGTTTCAACACAAAATACAAGCGACCACATATGTGCACATAATGATGCATAATCAAAGAATCTCTTATAATGACTCTGCGTCGAACCATTGGCACTGAGGCTCACTCTAATCTCAACTGGATCGTAAGATGTTGTTTGATGTCCATCCCCTTCAAGGACAATAAAAGGAGCTAAGGCCTTCAATTTACTACTTCCATCATCTGACATCCAAAATGTTATTGAGTTGTTGCTGTTTGCTTTCTTGTAACTGTACCGTTCTGGAATATCCCAATTCGCTAATACGAACTCCCTGTAGCCAAACTCAACTTCATCCTCGTAATCCTAAAAAACAAGAATAGATTTTGTGCGTGAGAAAAAATCAACAATATAAATAACTTCAGCCCCATTCGATAATGATTTCATTTTCAATTTGTTGTTTTCCAGAAACGATATATGTGTCCTAATTCTTTTAGTAAAAATGCACAATCGAATTTCTTAAACAAATTTTAAAAACTTCTAACAAGTTTTTGAAAACTACTTTCTTTTTAAGTTTCCAAATCTTGCTTTTGAAAACATAGCTATGTGCCTATAAACTTAATTTTCAAAAACTAAAGATCGTAAGTGTTTTCAAATGGGGTCAACTAAATAAAAAATTAAGAGAAAGAAAGTTAGAAGAAAGAGAGAGAACATACCAGATTGTATGATATTAAATCAGCTATGTTGTCTGGATATTTGACCAACAATATGCAACCTTCGGCAAGGATTTGATGTATACATTCTGGAACCTTTGAGATATCTTCAAGCAACTCAGAATCGGATATGTTAAGACTAACTAAGGACTCAAAATTAAGCATACAGCAAGGTAGACTTGAAAACTTGTTTCCAGACAAATCCAAACAGACCAAAAAAGGGGCACTCTGAGGAAAAATTTCTAAAAAACTCAGATCTGATATATTGCAATAACTGAGTTGTAAAGTATGTAAATTGGGAAGTAATACTGGCAAAGAAAAAGACGAAAACGAAAACGGACATGGACATGGACATGGACATGAAATTCTAGTAAAACTAGAGCACTGCATTATTCCCCAATACTCAAGATTAGGTAAGCAATGAAGCGGAAGACTTGTGAGATTTCTCCATAAAATTATGATCAACTCCCGAAGAGCAGTAAGATTCACAATGGATAAAGGTAACTCCTTTATGTTGGTCTCTACTAAAAAAAGGGTCGTGAGACGTACACACGATTTCATTTCTTCACCAATATGAGGAAACTCTTCGAGTCTTACACAACGAGACAGTTCTAATGTTTCAAGGGACTTCAAATTGAAGTGGCTTGGAAGTTGCTTGAGGTTACGACATCGCATTAGATTCAAATAAGCAAGCTTACCAAGAGATCCAACAGACACATGAACCTTCACCAAACTTGTACATTCTCCAAGATCCACGCTTTCAAGATTCAGCGCAGTAGAAAAATCAGGAATTTCTGTCAAAAACTTGGAGCCACGAAGACAAATTTGTTTCAATGATTCCCAATTCTGTAATGCATTTTAAAATAAGCCACAAAAAATGAATTATTCAAGGAGATTAAATAACATTGATAATGCACAATACCATAGCTCCTCCCAGATGCTTGATGAAGCTATAAGGCAAGTTTAGTTTAATAACATTTCTTGGTGTGAAGTCAAGGGGAAAGGATGATAATGGAAACTCTGGCCAATCAATCCATTTTAATCTCGATGGCAGGTACTCCAAATCTCCAGAAAAGATAGCACCATGAATTTTAAGAAATATGAGATTTTTCACATTTCTAAATCCTTGTACATCAATATCAAGCCTTGTAGGTTTAGAAAAGTTCAACTTTATGGCTTTAACTGCTCCTGTTTCCTACATATATAGAATAGATCATTCCAACTGGACAAAAATAAGGCACTGAGAATCAATATATGTAACTCAATATCTCTAAACCAAAAGGTCCTTCATTTTAAAGAAAACATATAATAAAAAGTTTCTTACCTTGTTATCATTTAACACATCTTCAACATCATATTTGACAAACAACCTTTTCCTTTTGCAAGGGTTAGAAGATTTCGAGAGAGCAATTGTGCGACCCATTTGTTGTATTAAGTCATGCATTTGTATTAGGTCATGTATTAGTGTTCCGTTGAAATAATGAACGAAGATAGTCGGACTATGAAGTAATAATAGATCTGTGAGAATTCTAATTCCCTTCTCTGGATAAGAACCGCATGCCTCTAAAAACATTTTAACATCATCAATGTGCTCTCCAACAAATAAGCAAGAAATATCGAGAAACAACTCCTTTATTTCATCTTCAAGTCCATTGTAACTTATTTGAAGAATCTCTTGAATGCGTTTGTCAAGGGAGGATTTCTCATATGAATCCAATATACTTTTCCATTTAGATTGATCTCTGTTGTAAAGGAAAGAACCCAATACCTCAAGACCCAAAGGAAGACCTTTACAATAATCTACTGCTTGTTTCGAAAGGTCTAAATAGTCACTTGGTATATATTACACTGATAAATTTCTTAAAAGAATGCCAACTGAAAAGCTCAAGGGCTCAATCCTTGGAGAAGATACAGTTTGTTGAATTTGGAAATCAAATATGTGTCTCTCGATGTTACAATGATCTTACTTCCATGAGCAAACCAATGAAGCTTACCAGCCAATGTTTCCAGCTGCTTATAGTCATCAATATCATCAAGAACTAGAAGAATTCTTTTTGAGTGGATATTTCTATGAACAAGATTGCCAATCTTGATGAAGTCACCCATCAAGATCTCAGAGAGTAGCATTTCTTGCAGATTTTGAAGGCCATTAAATTGCTTTGAAGCTTCTATGACATTTGCAACAAAGCTGCAACCTCCAAATTGGTTGGCAATTTTGTTGTATAAAGCTTTGGCCAAAGTTGTCTTACCAATGCCTCTAATGCCATATATTCCTGGCATTGTAACACCATCAGACATAACAAGGGAAACTAAATTTGTAACTTGATCTTCGATTTGCAACTAGATATTTAGCTACCTCTAACAATGTTGGGCGACTTAACTTGTCCATTACTTTTTTAACAATCTGTTGAATAATCTCAGCCTCGTTCCTGCCTTTAAGAAAATCATACATTTTATATTTACATATATGAAACAGGGCACAATAGAACTTTATGTTCAACCACTTGCTATTAAAACGATATTAAAAGTGTCACATTCTGACTCAGATTAACTTATTGAACTTGCAACGATTTGTGAATGACGACAATATATATAATCAAAGTGCGTTCAACGGAATCTATTGTTGTCATAACTTGTCTCCTACTTTCATGGGTACGAGATGTGAAAAAGAAATAAAGATTAAGACTTCCTTTAATGATGATTTCCTTTTTACTCTTCTATTTCTAAATCTAAAGTAAAATGTTTGCTTCCTCCAATTTTCCAATTATAGTTTTCACCATTCATTAAAGAAACACTTGAATTCCTAGTAATAATTCCCACTTTTCTTTTTCCAACTATATTCCTAGTTAAATTCTAAAATACATAAACAAGTTTTTTAGAACTATTTTTTTTTTTCAGTTTTTAAACATGACGAGGTTTTTTAAAACCTGAATAGAAGGCGGAGAGGAAACATCAAAATAAAAGTAATGTTTATAAGCTTAATTTTTTAAAACTAAAAGTCAACTAAAACAAAATGATTATCAAATGGATCCTAGAGTCTTTGAGCTAGTCTTTTGTGTAAAAAGTAGTTCAAAATATAATATGTAAAATAAGAGAAGGGATGTGGAGAAGTGTAGTCTTTTTCTGTAACTGAAAATCCAGACAAATGAGCAATAGCAGCTAAAGCTTCCTTCCATGTTTGAATTTTGTTAAAGGATTTAAGTTCATCATGTAATCTGCTGGAACTGTATATAAAGAGAATGTGTGGCTTTGTCGATCGGCCGGCGAATTTCAAAATTTAGTATCACTTTATAGTTTATAGATTATAGTTTATACATGAAGTGAAAGGAACAAAAAGAGAAACAAAAAGTGTATGCGAGTGAAATTTCTCTACAATTTCCCTTCTTTTCCAATTTCCACTAACTTTTTTTAATTATTAGGATTACTGAATTTGTCATTGTTTTGAGAGTTCTAATGTAATGGAGATTATGAGAATGACAATCGAACCTCCGAAATGAAAGATCATGTCATATATCCGTTGTTTTTGACAAATAATACTATCATGTATGGGATATATGAATAGGTTATTATGTAAAATGAATAAGTTGATTTATAAATCTATAAAGAAACTAAAAGAGAAAAAAATGGATTAAGAGTGAACTATATTTTATCTAAAAAAAGTTTGTTTTTATCTTTAAAATTTAGAGAAGAATACAACCATAACCATTATATTGAAGAAGGATGCAAACACATGATATAAAATAGGAAGTAGACTTTTTTATATATATATATATATATAAAATACGGTTATCAAAAAGACTTTTGTAGACCTTTTTTACAATGTAATGAAAAGGGTAAAAAAGAAGATTCACAAGTCAAGGTCAACAATGATTTTAGTAAAGGACTAAGCCAATATTAATAATAATGATAATGAACTCCATTCATCTAAAGTTGGTGAACTCTCATTTTCATATTTTGGCCTTGTTTGAGATTAATGTTTTAATTATATTTTAAGCTTTATGTCACACAAAATGCAAATGTTAAATAAAGAGTTCTGGCAACCATACAAACAACAAAACTAAAAGAAGAACAAATAGAATTTGGTGTAACCCAATTTGGTGATATGTCACTTATGTCTGGATGCAGCGTGTCGAAAAAAGATAAATGCTCTAATATGAAACGAGTAAGCATTTACAATCTTGTACTTAAAGTAATGACAGTTGCACTTACACATGTAGAACCTAACTTATTGGATCACCCAAACTCCCCTTGGATGTGGGACTCCTTTTCAATAGAACATAGGCTTCCCTTGAGTATGCAGATATTACTAAAGAATTACATAGGATCACGCTCCCCTAAGCGTGATACCCCTCTCACCATGGCATTATCTTTCCTGCTTCAAGGTTAGGCTCCCACTAAGTTTGAGAACAATTTCTCATCAATGTTACCTTAGGAACCCCTAGGAATGAAAATCCCTTCTCAATGACGATGTCGTAGTCCCCTTAAAAGGACAAGGATTGCTTCTCAAGAATAATCCAACAACCTCATGAACAATGATATGTTGAGAACTGAGTATGCTTCATGAACTTCTGAATCACTGAGAGGTTTGTTCTATCACAAAACACAATAATACTTCTCTTACAACACAGAAGCGGCAACCCTAGCAAGATCACCTTTTGCCCTTAAATAACAAAGCAGAAAAATGGAAAATATATCTATTCAAATTCGGCGAAGCATAATGTGAAGTGAACATCTTGAAAGGTAAAAATAATCACTTGATGTAGATGTTCTCAAAATAAGCATGCATACTAAAAGCTTTACAACCTTGTCATGATATAGGATCTGTTTGGAATAACCTTTCCATGTACTTCCAACGTGGCTCTTCTCTGATATCATCTTCTTTTATATCATCCATCCTTAAAAATCTTGAACGAAACCTATTACCAGTTCCACGAGCCACATCATTTAGGTCTCCATATCGATCACGATCGTCAAAAATTCTAAGATATTTTTGGGAAGACAATCTATCACTTGAGATCGGACTGTCTACCATTTCCCAAGAAAGTCCATTTCCATCTCCACGAAGAAAGGCACTAGAATGATTCAAAACTTTTTTTGCAGAGAAAAGATTCTGACTTCTTTCATATTTGTTACATATAGAGTTGGCAACTGTTGTCTCTGTCATGCCTTCCATACCACGTATTCTTGTAACACCTTGAGAAGTTACATGTAAGGGAAAATTCATATATTGTTGCATTTTCGAATCGTTCCAAACTGGAAAATTTTCTGCATGCAACATTGCATTGCAATCTGATTTGGCAGATACTTCTTGAGCAAAGGATTTTACAACATCCCTGTGCCATAGTGAACATCATACACACGAAACTCCACAATTTACCCAAAACAATATTCAACTGATTACAACCAAAACAATTGCAATAAGTCTTAGAACAAATAATAATACCAACAAAATCAAAACCAAAAGAAAACAAATAATATCAAGTAATTTTGTAAACTAACAACTGCTCTGTTTGAATTGGTTAAGAGTAAGAACCTTAAACC
>JBBPDI010106511.1:0-10037 GCA_037974545.1 Cucumis variabilis
ATCAAATTAATCCTAAGATCCTATGTTTGCATGCAACTCTTTATTATAGGTTGACGGTTTCTAATTATCAAATTTTAGGGTTTAATTAACTAAAACAAATTTAATTAAAAAATAAACTATTCAACATGCTAAACATTACACAATTATATTAATCCATGGATGTAATATGCTCAATACAAATTGATTTTTATCTTAATTAAAACATGAACATACTTTAAATAACTCATGAAATTCAAAATCATGCATTAATAATATACATTATAACATTTATGATATCTAAAAATATATAAACATGCTTAACCTAAGGTGTGATTTATCTAAATGACATTCATAAAATATTTAAATAGCAATTGAACCTGTAAAATTGGCCCCTAGGATATAAAGCGATAAATTACATCAATTAAGCCTTAAAATATCCTAAAATTGCTTCCATAGCTACACAATCGCACTCAAAACCTTCAAAAAGCTTCAAAACGGGCAAACAAACCTTGAACCGGTCCAATAAAGGAAGAGATGGCCTAAAAACCAGCCGAACAAGCCTAAAAAATTGTATCGAAGCCGCTCGAGCCGCTAAACGAAGGATTTGAGCCATCGATCTGCCAAAGCACCGAGCAGCCAAATCTGTGACACGTGGTAGCTTCTTCGTGCACGTGCATCCAGCACTTCACAAGTTCGAATCTCACTATACGCGAAAAAATTCTTACTTTCTCCTCTCCTTAACTATTGATGTCATGTTGACTTCATGATGAAGTCAGCCCTATCTCACTTGCACGTGCAAAATCTTTTTTTTTTCTCGTCTCGATATTTGTGCTGCTTTAAAAATCCTTCAATTGAAGGCCTTCCAGTGGTCCATTTAAAGCGAATTTGGTATCATTTTTCTCATAAAAATACGAAGAATTCAATTTTGGATTCTAATTTACAAGATTTACGAATAAAAATGCCAAAAAATGTAGGGGCCTTTACATGATCATATAAAAAAATTGTAAATCTATGGGCAAATTTTACAGAACATATTCAATTGCAAATCGTATTAATAATGCAAAAATCTCACCTAAACCAATGTAAAATTTAAAATTCCCAATTAAAATTTGAGATGACTCTGATACCAATTGAATGGATAAAAGCTCTATGCCAGGGAACGATTTTAATGAACCATTACTGAATTTAATTTGGAAATCCCAAAATGTTAGTACATTGGAAAAAATTTAGAATCAAAATTCGAAATAAAAACTAAGCATGCTTTTAATTTAAAAGATACAGAAAATTTACTTTTGATGACATCTCTGAATCTACAAACCACCAAATTAGGGACACCATGCATCGAAGACCTTCCTGTTCTCTAGGATGAGATTTGTTTGTGGGAACCAATTGAGATGGTAAAAAGTTTAGAGGTATTTCAGAGAAACATTTTTTTTTCAGAGAAAAAGCCTTGGTTTTTTCTTTTTGATAAATTTGTTTTAAAGAAAACTGTTTTCTTCTAAATATTTATAACTCTCTTTCCTTCTTGGAATAGGAAAAGGAGTAGGAGAGAATCATGAGATTCTATTATCAAATATACTAATTAATTAACAATTAATCAATTAGTTAATAATTAATTAAATTATATTTAGTTAATATTTCATTCAAATTTTATTTGAATGAATATCTCTCCAAATCATATTTAATTAATATTTTAATGAATATCTTTCCAATATCTTATAGATTTATATAATATAATTAATTAAATTATATTTAATTAATAGTTTTCCAATTCTTCTATTTTTAAAAATCTCCCTAAAACTAAACTATTAATTAATTCTCTAATTAATTAATAGCTAAATTAAGTGTCTTATATTTAACTTAAATTAAATTTGAATCATATTTAAATATAAGTTTCTTTCATAACCAATAATTTTAATATGAATCCAATTCATATTAAATTAATATTTGAACTCATTCAAATATTTTATCTCTTATAAATTAATTTTGAATAATATCCAAAATTAAATTTATATAATAAAGTTTGATAAATTTTATATTACAATGTATCACTATACATTAAACTAATTCCTAAAGTAAATTTGAACATTTTAGATTACAACCAATATAAATAAATCTCATTACTCTTTACGAGATAGGAAGGAGACCTAATGCACCTACAGATCAGAAGCTACAACGATCTAAAATTAATTGACTAAACTCATTAACCACATTAATCAATATTTGTTAATTGTGTGTACACTCCACTAAAGACTCACACCTGAACTCTTCTCAGTGTAGATATATTTTTGTGTCCACGGATATAGACCAACAACAGTAAGTTAGCAGTTCACGAGTGTTTATGACACTAGCTCAATTTACTGTTTTACCCCTAGGTTACCTCTAATCCTTAAATGTCAGTGCTCCTCTAATGAACAACCTATTTATGGTCCTACTAATAAACAGAAACCCTTCCGTTCAATAGAGAGGGTAGGGCCCTTTGTTTAAGACCTGGAGACACCACTTAAGGAAACACTCATCTATTTACCCTAAAATAGGGAAGGAGTGAATTCCATGTTGTGTAGTTATGTTCCTAGCTCCCCACTTAGTCTTGTCTCCAAAATGATAAGCTTATTGAGTCGGCGATCTGACCACTCTCACCCGTACAAATCAAAGGACAATCCTTTCGTGAGCAAGAGTTCATAATACACTGAGGATTAAGACTAAATTACCTAGGCCATCTTAGTGGAATAGAAATCCAACTAGTTAACGGAGTTACATCTAGTGATTATTATTTTTTGGTTCAGTCTTATGCAATCTCAGTGCATAGGATTCTTTCACTCGCATGTCAACTACACGAACGTGTTGAATCATTGTGTTTGTATCAGATACAAAGTGAGTCGTATCCATAGTGTTACCAGGATAAGGTACCCAGTCTTATCCCTATACTATAGACTCTTTAAGCTGATCTCGAGCATTGATCCTTGTATGTCTCTACATACTGTTCAAGCTTCATTAAACAACTTAGGATGTTAGTTTATTGGATTTGAGTTATTAAGACAACTAATAATATAATCAATAATAATTATTAGAATAATAACACTTTATTAATAACGGTAAATGATTATATTTGCAATCTACAAGTTTTAGGACATAAATTCCAACAATTCTTGTATTAGTTATTAGCTGAGATTGTCTCAATTCAAGGGAGATCCTTTATTTCTTGTAGTTTTAAACATTGAACTTTTGTTATTGTATATCAATCACTCTATTACATTTTATTTGGTAATAAACCTCATGTAAAACTTATAATTATATTAATTAAACTTCTAAACTTTCATAAATGAATGGATTTTGACTTTTTGTCTTTATTAATATTTGTGATTTTCAAAGGTAATCATAACGAAGACTCTATGTTGATTGATTAGTGAAAGTTTATAGGTGTTATTGACACAAATTATAAGTTTTATACAACAAAATTTAAAAGATGTATGGTATAAGTTGATAAACCATGATATAATGTTTAGATGGATACAATTAAATTATTAGTTGTAAAGCCCTCACTGCATACCACCAACGTGGTGAAGGCCCTATGGTAGATATACTATGAAGGGGAATGTTGATAGTGGAACATGTTTCGTGAAAATATTATGCAATGAAAGGCCATTACCGCAAGAAAGTACAACAATGATGTGACTTTGAGTTACAAGGTCGACGATTTATTGGACCCTGCCGAGCAATCCAAATTTAGGATAAAGGTTGGGTAAAGACACGTGGCGTTTTGAGATTGTGCCACTTCTTGCCGCTTAAACTAGTAATCATTTCAGCATGAAAAAACTCATCGAAGAGGCCTATAAATAGAGAAATCCAGACCAGTTTGAAGTTGCTTTTAACTTGAACTTACTTAATTTTATTCAATAAAGCATTGTTACATGTAGTGTTTCAAAGGCTTGTGTAAAGCCTTGAGGATACATTAGTCTAACAATGCTTTAAAGTTTTAAGATATAGAAATTGGACTGTAGTCTTTGAACACTTTTTTTTTGCTTGACCAAAGCCTTATTAGGTTGCCAATGTATTCCTAAACATTTATGGTTCTTCTTTCAATATTCCTTAAAATTCGATTGTTTCTTTCCTTTCAAAGAGACCACATACCAACCACTCCTACATTGAGGGAGATAACATTCCTTCAGTTTATTTGTTTCATCTTGATTAATGACAAACTGAGGGCTATAATATTTTCAGTATCATAGTTAACCCATGTATGATATTAATCTTTCCCACAGTGTCTTTGCAAATTGGCAGCTAAAAAATTCGTGTTTTATATCCTCACTTATTGATTTACAAAGGAAGCACATGTTGGGGTTGAGATAAGTGTTTGGTAATCTTCTTTGCAAAATATCCAACGTATTAATGCATTCATGATTGATTGACCAGGCAAATAACTTACATTTTTTTTTTTTTTTTTTTGCAGTCTTGGTTTCAAAAGTAGTTCAAAGAATTGATCATCTTTTGGCTGCGAGAATCTCTGTTATCAATGTTCACTGTCGGTTTGGCCGTTGCTACTGTGAATTACTTACTTCCATTTAGAACCCATTTTAATTAATTTGTTCTCCCTTTTGGTAGGCAAAGGGATCGGTAGCTCACTTTTTACATTATCTCATAAGCTTTGTTCTCTTTCATTTAAAGGCCTTCTTGGAACAATGATCCAATCTCCTACATTTCTGTCCCAAAAAGCTCCTTAATGGTTGGATTCTGAGCTTGTGATATTTCATATAGTTTCGGGAACCTTTTTGATAAAGGGTTTTTTCCACACCATTTACCATGCCAGAATGAAAGATGCTCACCATTGTTTATTTCCCATTTGCAATGACTTTTGAACTAATTTATCCCTTTTGTGATGGACCTCCATGGGGCTTTCCTACTGCTATATTTTCCTTGGGTTGGAATATCTCCTTTAAAATCTCGTTTATATTTTGTGGAGATGATCCTTCTCCAAAGGGCAATCATTTATGTATGAAACCGTCATAACCATTTGCATAGAAGGGCTTCATTAGAATCTTTTAGCCTTGTTATGCCTAAGCCACCTTTGTTTTTTGAATTTTTGTCCGATGCCCAGTCAAGTGGGAGTGATTTGCTTCTTTGTTGTTTTTGCCAAAGAAATCTCTCCAATATTTTTCAATAGTTTTGTAGACTCCAACTGGTGCTTTAAAAACTAAGAGTGGGTATGTGGGGAGGCTTGAGAGAAACTTGAATTAAAGTTAACTTGCCTCCTTTTGTGCATTATGCATATTTTCAGTTATTGAGTTTTTTTATTTTTATTTTTTATTTTTATTTTTTTTTATTTTTATTCACTCCTACATCTTTTCCCATAATCTTTTAGAATTCGATTTGCCTCCTAATGGTTGTCCCAGATATTCAATTGGTAGAGGCTGAATTGGGAAATTCCATTGTCTTTTCACTTTACTTAATCGATCTGATGAGGCGTTGATTGAAGAGATAGTTGACTTTGAACTATTAATAGAGAGGCTTGAGGCTGCTTCAAATAGATTGCTTTAAAAATTTATCAACGCAGAATCTTCATCCTCAATGTGTCACTCATCGCCCCAAAAGTCGCTTCTCGCAACCCAGTGGAGGCGAGGTAACCCTAGAAAACTTTATTGCGTACTTCTGAGGAGGTAACGTGCTAAAGCTCTTGTAAGCGGAACAACTTATCTCTTTTCGCACAACTTAAATGCTAAACTTTTTTTTTTTAAACAACGAAGCAGAATGAAAAAATTTAAAACCTCTACTAATATATCCTTGATGCTGCACTTTGTTTTACTTTTTGTCACTTTACGGAAGAGACACATATAATACAGCGGAATGAATTCAAAACTTCTTTTTATTCAGTTAACACTTTTACAAGGTCTAGAGATTACAAATATAACTTCTTTAAACTCTCTTAACACTCATACTTGGCTACCTCTTACCTAATGCCTCAATCTTTCCTCAGCTATCGCCAGATGCTACTTCTTGAGGGTTACTTAAACGCTTGAGACCTTCTTTTCTTTGACTTGACTCTTTGACTCTTTTGCCTTTTAAGATTAGAGCAGGCTTCTTATCATCATCTTCTTTCTTGTTTTTCCCCACTAAGGCTTCCCTTTGTAGAGGGTACCTAGAGTTGTATAGGTGGCACTTCCTCCTCCACCTAGGTTGGCCCAACCACCACTCTTAGCACACCGGATTAGGACTACTCTTCCTTTAACTCAACTCCATGGCTCTTTGGCTCATCGGGTTAGCCCTTCACCAACTGTGGTATTGCACTCACCTACCTTCTGAGTCAGGCCATCCACACTAATGGGTGATTGATAACTGGTAGAAGTACAAGTTATTGCATTTTCATAGCATGGAAATAAAAGAATGGAGAAAGAAAAGGTAGGCAATTTAACTACTATGCGAAAGGTTTACCGCAAAAGAATTTCATCCTTGTTTTATGATGTTTCAAAGTTTTTACCTTAGGATGTTAGGAAAAATAGAGCAAGGTTCTGCGAGCAAGTGCATTACGCACGAATGAATCTTTTCAACCTTTTCAGCGCGAGGAAGTAGATGCTGGGCAATCAAGTAGCTAGCAGACAGAAGAGGTTCGCGAGAATATCAGAAAATGACAATTGGGAGAGGTTACGCAACAAAGAGATAATTTTTTCAGTAATTAAATGGCACATGCTAGCTTGTCAACACCACTTTGAGTTTATAAACAGAGTTTTCCTCTTTCGAGAAGTGTTCAAAAATTGGACGAAAAAGCAAGTTTCTTACAAACTTCATCTTCTCTCCATCACCATAAATCTAGGTGAGAGCCTGTGTAACACCCACAAATTTTGGAAATTCGGATTTTTATTCAATTTGGATTTATTGAGTGTTATTTTAGATAATTTGAGGTATCAATTGTTTTGTGGAGATTAGGATTTATTAAAGATTTTGGAAAGGAATGTGGTTAATTATTGAATTGTTGAATTTAATTATAAGGTTTTGATAAATATTGAATGATGAGAATTAAGTTGGTGAGATTTAAGGATTGGTTGGTTATATATATCTATATATATAAAGTTATGGAAAAAAATAATATATGTATATATAATTATGTTATGGGAATAATATAATTATTAAATAGAATATTGGATATTGAAAAGATAAAAAAGAGATGATTTGATTGAGTTATTAATGAAGATATAGGAGAAATTAATTGAAAAGGGAAGAGAAAAGGAAAGAGTTGGAGTTATTTTAGGGAAAATAAAAAGAAAGGGAAGAGAAATAATAATAATATATTTTATTATTAAATAGGACTCCTTGGATGGTGTGCACTTCATCTTCTTCAATCTTCCTCCTTGTACAAACCCTAGCCCCCACCCCTTCATCACCGGCAGTTGAGTTTCAAATCGTTGCAACCGTTCACATTTGGTCAAGTCGAGTGAATACTCCGTTTAGAGACCCAAGCCAGACATCCTCATTCATCCACGCCTTCGTCTGCCTCTCAACATCGTTCTCTCCTCCACGCACGATGCCATCTACATTGAAGTCCCTTCTGTTCGTTGATCCATTGTCGTAGCTCAACTCCGACCACCACGCCACGCGAAGCCTTCGTCTGAAGTACCCGAGCTACACGTCTTTTCCTTCCTCACCAAGCTGAGAGCAAGCCGCTACCATCTCCACCAAGCAGTACGCATGATCCGCATTTTAGACCCGAGCCGTTTCACGAGTCGCTCCTTCACGCTCCAGTCGAATGTGAGCCACGAGTCCCAAGACGCAAGTCAAAGCCTCTGCTAGTCGAGCCGCGTTTAGTCTTAGTCTTTTGCAACCTATTTGAACCATTTGGGTTGGTTGGCTAATTTGAAAGATTCAGATTGTGGAATTTATCTACCCAAAGTTGAATTGGAATTCAACACCAACTCTTAGTTTTGCTTGCTGGAAAGCTGAGATAATTTTGGAATAGTTAATCTCCAGGTAAGGGATTTTTCCTATTAAACCCTACTTTGGATATGAGTTTTGTATTACTGTGAGGTATGTTATGACTATTTGACTGACTATTCGAGATGGCCTTATAAATGGTTACTTCGGTGATCATATTGTTATTAAACATGATATGAGTGATTATGTTTAACTGAGATATGATGTTTACGTGATGATATATTTTTTATAGGCTACGACGTTATGTTAAACGTATCGTTAGAGTTGTACCATAAGGGTGTCCTACGAAATTACCACATATTTATGCCTATGTGCCAGTTTTATGTGTGATTCGATGGGATCACTTTTATGTGTGATTCGATGGGATCACCTTTATGTATGATTTGATGGGATCACTTATAGCCTGACTCTCCTATAGGGTGTTTTCTTTTGAGTCACTGAGAGTCCAGTGGTGTCCCTAGTGGATCATTGGATAGCGTGCCTTCGGGGGCACAACAGTTAGACGGTACCATCTTGCAGGACTCTAATAGGGATTTAACAAACATCTAGCAAGACTAATAGTGGGTTCTTTACTGAGTATAAGTTATGTCTCCCTTTTCTCTATATTTAATTTTACAGGCTAAGGTAAATGAAAGTCAAGCTGGCGAATAACGAAGAGCGACCGTGGCTCGCCATAAGGGATAGTCCAGTCTTCTTCCGCACTTACCAGTAATTTATGTTTAGAACTTTTTGAAACTCATGTTTATTTCCAAGTATTTTCCTTAACTACATTTTTGGGCCCAAATTAGTATTTGAACTAGTTATTTGATTATTTAATAAAGAATTTCATTGGTTTTTACATATTTTACTATCTGCTAATTTCAAAAAAAAAAAAAAAGTTTATGTTTATCTAAATGGTAATGACTCCAGCTTAGTAGAAAAGCTTGGGTCGTTACAGCCTGAGACGTATAGAGAAGGAGAGTTCCCCAAATTTCATTACACCCCCTCTCATCTAGGCAACATTTAAGCCAAAGAGAATGAAATATCAAACTCTAATGCATAACCATTCGCTTATGTTTTCATTTCCTTACTTTTATATTGTGTTGTTTTGTAACCAGAATGTTGAGGTTGAAAGGTTTAAAATGTTATGTATGAAAGCAATCCATTTTTACTTCCACTCTCTCATCTCTTTATCTCTTTCATATACATTTATGATTGAGTAACTAAATAGAAATGAGTGATGTATTTGATACTTAGATGATCATAGTGCACGTAATATGAGTTTTGTTTAGTTAAGAGTAAGAATGTTGACCTTGATCCTTCGAAAGAAGAACAAGAGTAGAGAACATAATCATTGAATATGCGTAATTAACTCTTAACTAAGCAAGTATCGAAAAAATGCATTAATGCATTCTCATTGCTAATGTAAACCCGATATTTTATTAGCCTATTCTAATTTCATTTATTCTTTTTAAGTGAAAGGAATAAAAAAAAAGAAAAAAAAAAGAAAGAAGAAATTAATTATATATGCATATGGAAATATATAATACACATTGGAAATTATTAAGTAAGTAAAGACAAAAGAAAAGAAAGGAAGAAAGAGAAAAGAAGATAATTATTTCGGTGGAATTTGTTTTTATATACCACCCACCTCCAATTTTATTTCTTTCCTTCTTCACCATTCTCTTCATCATTTTCTTTACCTTTTCTGCAATAAACTTTAGAGAGATTTCAAGGGAAGAAGTTTGAGAGAGGAAGAAAAAGAAGTTGAAGAAGTTTTGGTTGAAGAACACAAGAGTTTGCAAGATTTATTTCTCTACAGTTCATTAATCACACTTCTGGTTTTCTTTAGATTCTGAGCTACACAAATATAATTAAGAGGTTAGGTTTACTTTTATTGAAATCTATTTCATTTTCAAACAAACTTTATGAAGGAAGCTTGAGCAAACTCTGATGTTCATTGGATGATTTTTGATAAAGAACACAGGACAAAGATTTTTCTCATGAATTCAGGGGACCTCTGATGTTTTCTGTATTTCAGGGTGTACCAATGGAGTTAGGATCTCTATTTGGTATGGTTGTAAATATTATCCAATTTACTACAACTTTTATGAAGAAACTGTGAACCAAAAATGACTAAAAATAAGTTAAATTGCAGG
>JBBPDI010106518.1:0-10037 GCA_037974545.1 Cucumis variabilis
TAGGTTACCTCTAATCCTTAAATACCAATGCTCCTCTAATGAACAACCTGTTTATGGTCCTACCAATAAACAGAAACTCCTCTCATTCCATAGAGAGGGTATGACCCTTTGTTCAAGACCTGGAGACACTATTTAAGGGAACACTCATCCACTTACCCAAATGTAGGGAAGGAGTGAATTTCATCTTGTGTAATTATGTTTCCAACTCTCCACTCGGTCTTGTCTCCAAACTGATGAGCTTATTGAGTCAACGATCTGGTCACTCTCACTCGTACAAATTAAAAGATAATCTCTCACAAACAGGAGTTCATAATACACTTAGGATTAAGACTAAGTTACCTATGTCATCCTAGTGAAATATAAACCTAACTAGTTAACGAAGTTGCATCTAGTGGTTACTATTTCACGGTTCGGTCTTATTCAAACTCATTGTATAGGATACCCTTACTCGCATGTCAACTACACGAACATGTTGGATCATTGAGTTTGCATTAAATACAAAGTGAGTTATATCCATAATGTTAGCAGGATAAGGTACCCAACCTTATCCCTATACTATAGACCCTTTAAGTTGATCTTGACCATTGATTCATGTATGTCTCTACATACTGTTCAAGACTCATTAAACAGCTTATGATGTTAGTTTATTAGATTTGGGTTATTAAGACAAAACTAATAATTTAATAAATATCAATTATTACAATAATAATACTATTAATAACGGTCAATGGATTATATTTACAATCTATGAGTTTTAGGACATAAATCGCAACAACTTCTGCATGAGTTCTTTTGAAATTTGCTAACTTATTCTTTTGTCAATAATCCTGCGTTTATACGCTAAAAATAGAACAAAGCAGGCATGTAGCTTATGTAAAATATATTTCTAAATAATTATGTATTTATAACATAAGCTACACGTTTTGACACACATACCATGCGTTTTGGTCCCATTATTCTACTTAAAAGGTTATAATAACTTGTATTTCTACTACTTATCAGCCATCCACACTTACTTGGTAGTGAATGAGTCCTTTTATAGGAAACTTTTAGCAAAAAACTTCTATTCTTCAAAACATGTTAACGTCGAATGCAACCATCTGGTCATATCAACTCCAATTACTACTATTGTTTTCTAGTGAACCTTCCTCGTGTGCTAATATGGATCTCGTTCAAAAATTATACTTGCTAAGCAAGGTCTTCTCTCGTAGCCTTTGTGCGCGTACCTCTACGATTCACTAGTCTCTTCTTTTATTCACAGTTTTACTTCAAGATACTAAAAACATGATGAAGCATACATGAAGACTTATATAGAGTGTATTTCTGAATATCTATGAGTTTACAACATAAGTTATGCATTTTGACACACTTATTACACATTTTGGTCTCATTATTCTATCTAAAAAACTATAATAACTTGTATTTCTATAAGTTATCAGTAATCAGGTTTGGAAGAAAGAGAAAATTAAGTCCACGATACATAGGACATTATGAGGTTCTAGCATGCATGGGACCAATGGCCTATAAGATAAGGTTGCCCGCAAAATTATCTAGGGTTCACGATGACTTTCATGTTCCTATGTTAAAGAAGTATGTCCCACACCCCTTGCATGTACTTTTAGGACATCTTTTAGAAGTGAAGCAGAACTTGACCTATGAAGAAAAACATTTGCGTGTGATGAACTAAAAGGAGCAAGTATTAAGAACAAAGACGATTCCCATGGTCAAAATTTTATGGAACAACCATGGCGTAGAGGAAGCCACTTGGAAGAATGAAGAACTAATGAAAGTCAAGTACCCAATAGCTGTTCGAATCAACTTACTAAATTTTGAAGACAAAATTTCAATAAGGAGGTAGTAGTTATGAGACCTGGATGCGGTAAGAATATTATGCAAAGAGACTCATAAAAAAGTAAATTACGTTTTACGAGAGGATTACACGATGGAAGGTCTTCACTGAAAGGATGCGACACAATGAACAGTTAAGGTGATTTGAGCTTACTTCACCAAGAAGTAATGACGTGGCCTTTGCACCAGTAAGCCAGTGATTGATCTGACCTTGTCGCTCAATTCAAATTTAGGATAAGAAATGGGCAGAGATACGAGGCAATCTGGGATTAAACCAATTCTCATCGCTTACAAAGGTAATCATTTCAACATGAAAAACTTCACCGAAAAAGTCTATAAATAGATGGATTCTAATCCTTTTGAGGCTGCTTTTACCCTGAGCTTACTTAAAAGAAATTAGAGAGAACTTCTAAGGACTTCTAGAGATTCTAATCAAGCTTGAACTTAGCCGGAAGGTGCAAAGAAGCTCGTGGGTAGCAACTAACTATTCTGAGTGGTGCGTGGTTCTTCTTATAAAATGTTTTCCACAATAAAAATGAATTCTAAAATGTGTTTAAATCTTTACTATATTTCTACTAAAACTATGAAAGACATGATTTCGCTTATACTTTCCAAATCTTAAAATGCATATGATTTAGAGATGAATTGGACTTTCATATGAACTAGAACGATATGATAAGATAATGTGTACTTGAGAAATACATAAGATTTGATATAAACTTGTAGTAATGAAATGAGATTATCTTTTATACCCTATGCGATAAGAATGTCTCATACTTGCTACGTGATCTAGTGTAGGATGACTTACCCTTGCTGTGTGATTTGAGATAAGATGCTCTATTTTATTGTGTGTTCTGGAATAAAATGTCCTATTCATGTTATGATCTTGAATAGGATGCCTCATACTTGATATATGATTTTGTATGGAATGCCCCTTACTCATTGTGTGATTGGCATGGAAGACGCGTATTGTGTAGTAGAATTGATGGAACTTGCTAAATACGTTGAGATTACTCCGCATAGCTGCAACTTGGCAAAAAAGTATTAAACACTTAAGCTAATGAAAGGGTACAAAGATGTAATCAAACATGTAGAGTGACTCTGTAGAAAAGACTATGTTATCCGAAATGCATACTATGTGATATGATGAATGATAAAAGAAGGGCTCGTTTGGTAACGTTTTCGTTTCCTGTTTTTTGTTTCTTGTTCCCTGTTTATTCATTTTTAAGAACAAGAAACATGAATGTGTTTGATAACTGTTTCTGCTTTTTGTTTCTTAAAAAAAAGAAACAAAAACAAAAAATTTGTTTAATAATTGTTTCTTGTTTCATTATTTTCTTTGAGATTTATTTTTTATTTTATTCATGTTATTTAGATAGAAAGGTCTTCTAGTAATCTTATGGAGATCAAGATGAAGATTGAGGTCTGAAGGATAGAGCTGACGAGGAGGAAGAAGAAAACCCATGATGAAGAGGACTGAAATTCACAGTAAAGAGAAAGACAAAGACCCACGGCAAAAACATAGATCTGGCAAAAACCCACAGATTCAGTGAAAACCCACAGCAAAAATCCAGATTCACACAAAGAGGAAGAGGAAATTCTAGATTCGTGCAAAGAGGAAGACGATCAGAGGCGAGGAGGAAGATGGTGAAGACAATGAGAGGAAGAGGAAGACGATAGTTATTTGGGAAAGATGATGGAGATAAGAGGAAAAAAAACCACGTGGAGAATGCTTATTTGGAGAAGAAGATGGAAATAAGAGGAAGAAAAAGGAAATCATGTGAAAAAATGGAAAAGGAAAATGAAATATAAAAATAATTGAGAAAAAGAAAAAGAAAACCAATAAAAAAATTGAGAAAAAGGAATAGAAAACCGATAAAAATAATTGAAAAAAAGAAAAAGAAAAACGATAGAAATAGTTGAGAAAAAGGAAAAGGAAACCAATAGAAATAATTAAGAAAGAAGAAAATGAAACCAATAAAAATAATTGAGAAACAGAACTGAAGAAACTATTTTTTTTTGTTCCCAATAATTCCTCATAAAATGGAAAGCATTCTACTTTTCTTTAACACGAGAAACAAGGAACGTTACTAAACACCTTTGTTTCTTACAAAAAATGGAAACAAAAACACAAAACAAGGAACAAGAATGTTACCAAACGGACCCGAAGTGATTCTTTCCTGAGATTTATGAATTCTTGATAAATTGAGATGTTGAAAAATGCCTAACGCCTTGAATGAGTGTTTTAAACTCAAAGTTATAATGATTGATTTACATATTATTTATATCGCTTGATTTGGAAAATTGTATATATTGTGTTAAGGTAAACTTGATTTATTGAAGGTGTTGATAAAAGATCACACTCACTAGACGTTTTCATCTAACCTTTCGAATGTTTTGTTTCATTTTTTTCTAGGTACCGAAGAACATTCAACGTTGAACTTGCAGCCTTGATCACCTATTGTGTCTTGTGATCGTATCATTTTGGTAGTGGCTAGAGATGTGCATTTAACCCGCGGGGCCAAGACCCGCCCTAACGGGGCAAGGAATCTATAAATACACGGGAAATGAGAAAAAAAATTCCCCATTGACAACACGGGGTCGGGGATGAGGAATACATTCCCCGTCCCCGCCCGATTAAAAATATAATTAATTATATATATATATATATTATATATATATATATATATATATTATGTGTATGAAGGTCATGCTTTAAAAATCATTCATAAATCAGATAACTCAACATTTAGCTCAAATCATTACATACACGATTGCATATTCCTTTTTACATGATCGCGAATGATGGTCGTTTAGAAAGATTACTCACCCACGTGTGATCGATTAATCACGTGTTAACTGGGATATTTTTTGTACTTTTCATTTTCTCATTTTCAAAATCTTCTATATATTTGGCCAGTTTATTCTATTTTTTAAAAAACCACTTTATATTTTAGTGATTTTTTTAAATGTAAATAATTTGTTTATTATTATTATTATGTTTTTTGAAAAATCCTAATTTGAATTATAGAATTAAAATTAATTGATTTCACTTGTTCTCTAATTTTTTAAATTTGTTTTAATAATTAGGGTTAACAACCAAACAAAATATTGAACTGCCCTTCTTCCGTCTAATTGGAATTCAGAGTCATCACAGCAAAGAGAAACAAAAATCGTCTACAGTCGGAAGAGAGGTAAATTTGAATGAAATTTCTGTAGCTTCTTACTTTTTTTTATACTGTTTGCTATTTCTTCTTCCATTTTGATTTGGTAGTAGACATTTCTGTTCTTCCATTTGATTTGGAAGTATTATTGGCATATGTTCTTCCATTGAACATTAATTTAGTATTATTGTTATTATATTATTATTGTTGTTGTTGTTGTTGTTGTTATTATTATTGTTGTTGTTATCGTTGTTGTTATTGTTATTATGATATTTTTTTAATTTTTTTTTATGTTTTTGAAATTCAAGGAAATTCTAATAATACTGACTCTGAAAAATTCTTATTCCAATGACAATCAAATAGAAACTTGTACATGCAATAAAAGCATAAATGTCATATCAAGAGATCAAAAGATTCTTTTTTAAGCCATTAGTCAAATTGAGGATTTAGAAGAAAAAAAAGGAATACTTTGAAAAATTGAAGGACCTTATTTTACAAGAACCTAAACAAGAAAATATTCAACACTATAATATTAAAGAAATATTTTCTCGGTTTGAACCCAAAACAAAACCAGTTACTATTCCAGACCTTCAAAGAGAAATAAATTCAATAAAAGGAAAATTCTCAAATCAGATTCGAACTTCTCTCCCTCCAAACTCAACAAATAATTGACCAACCCTCAACTTCTGAATAACACCTTAAAAATATTCCTTATGATTCCTTTATTCATCTTATCAACAAGGTTCAATTACAAAAGTGGTATTCTGTCATTAATCTTGTTATTGACAAAGAATATCAAGTGACTTCAAAAGTTTTGATCGATTCAGGAGCCTGTCAAAATTGCATACGAGAAGGACTAATACCTACCAAATATTTTGGAAAAACCTCAGAAAAATTACAGGGTGTTGATGGTCAAAGGTTAAAAATTCGCTATAAACTATCAAACGCACACATTTGTAACCAAGGTTATTGGTTTAAAAATGCATTTGTGTTGGTAAAAGATTTAGACGAGGAAATAATTCTAGGAACCCCTTTCCTTTCTCAACTATATCATTTCTCAATAAATGAAAAAGGAATAGTCTCAAAAATCCTAGATCAAGAAATTATTTTTAAATTCGTAAACCCCATATCTACTAAAATAATACATTCTATTCAAAAATTTTCAATTTATAAAACTATTAATTCTATCCATAGAAAAACACAACAAATACAATTTTTAAAAGAAGAAATAAGCCATAAAAGAATTGAAGAACAATTAAATAATCCGCATATTCAAAATCAAGTTAATCAATTTAAAGAATTAATTGAAAAGGATATTTGTGCCTCTATTCCCAATGCCTTTTGGGAACGGAAACAACATATTGTTAATTTACCTTATATAAAAAACTTTCATGAATAAAAAATTTCCACTAAAGCTAGACCCATACAAATGAATGCTGAGCTACTACAATATTGTCACAAAGAAATCCAAAAACTCCTAGAAAAACGTCTTATAAGACCAAGTAAATCACCTTGGAGTTGTGCCGCTTTTTATGTCAATAATCAAGCAGAAATTGAACGAGGAGTACCTCGCCTTGTAATCAACTATAAACCTCTAAATCTGTATTAGAATGGATCTGTTATCCTATACCAAATAAAAAGGACTTGATAAATCAAATACAAAATGCTATAGTTTTCTCAAAGTTTGACATGAAATCTGGATTTTGGCAAATCTAATTTACCGAGAAGGATAAATATAAAACAACATTTAATGTTCCATTCAGACAGTATGAATGGAATATAATGCCATTTGGTCTAAAAAATGCACCCTATGAATTCCAAAATATAATGAATGATATTTTTAATTCATACCAAGAATTTATAATTGTTTACATTGATGATGTCTTAATATTTTCTTAGTCCATAGAATAACACTTTAAACATTTAAGAATTTTCCACAAAATGGTTTAGTCGTTTCTTTACCTAAAATAAAATTATTTCAGTAAAAAATTAAATTTTTAGGCTACGACATCTTCCAAGGAAAAATAAAACCAATTCAAAGATCAATCGAATTTGCTAACAAATTCCCTGATGAAATCACTAATAAAAATCAATTGCAAAGATTTTTAGGATGTTTAAATTACATTTCAGATTTTATTCCAAATCTAAGACAAACTTGTGAACCACTATATCAACGACTTAGAAAAATACCTCCTCCATGGACTCATGAGCATATATGCATTATTAAAACCATAAAAAGCCTTGTTAAAAGTCTTCCATGTTTATCCATTATCAATCCACATGCATCACTTATTGTAGAAACCGATGCATCAGATATAGGATATGGTGGCATTCTCAAACAATCCATCAATGGTCAAGAGCAATTAGTTAGATATTATTCGGGTATCTGGCTAGGAGCTCAAAAAAATTATTCAACTGTTAAAAAAGAAATTTTGTCAATTGTTTTATGCACAAACAAATTTCAAAGTGATTTGATAAATAAAAGTTTTTTAATATGTGTTGATTGCAAAGTAGCAACATATGTTTTACAAAAGGATGTTAAAAATTTAGTTTCTAAACAAATTTGTGCCAGATGGCAAGCAATACTCTCGATTTCAAAATAGAGGCTATAAAAGGCAATACCAATTCTCTTCCTGATTATCTCACTAGAGAATTCCTACAAGGCAAAAGAGAGAAAGAAAGTGAAAAAGAAAATAGAGAGCAATGAAAGGAGAAAAGAAAGAAAAGGATGAGAATGAGAAAAAGCAGCAAGCTACTCTCCCTCAAACTAAATTCTTATTCACAAGCATATCAATTTACTCAAGAAGAATCATCACAATCAATGGAGGATCAAAAGGAAAAAAACCCTCAACAATTACCACTATCTAACAGGTTTCAAATTTTGGAATCTTCTATCCCTTCAAGGCCTTCTGCCTTAATCATCAATCCTTCTCCAATAAAGCTCTTGGGATCTTCCATCTCTTTAAAGCTTTCTACTGTAATAATCAACCCCTCTATAATCAAAACAGAGGAGTCATACACTCCTCCTACTATATATGCTCAAGCCATTACCAAACCAAATTCTCAAAATTCTGAAATTACCCCATCAAGAACAATACATTAACACACTTCATCTTACGACAATAAGACTCAAACTTCTTTTATCACAATCTTAGAACCCAAATACCTGGCAAGTTTCATATTCGAAACGGTCCAAAAGACATTTCCATCAAATTTTCATTTCATTCCAAGACATCCTCATAAAACCCGTCTATTTTATGAATATATTCTGGTGGAAACCGATTCTATTGAAATCACTCACACCAAAAATAAAGAAGACCCTACCCAAATAGCTTTTTCAAAAATAAAAATTTTGCGAGTCCTGACTCCAACCAAATGGAATCAAAGTATTTACATTGAAAAAAACTTTTCACATCAATTCCTTCCTCAAAACTACTATTATATTGATTATCAACAAGCCTGGTACAATGTATTTTGGCTAAATAATTTTAATCATTTCTAGTTCATCATGTTTGACAAAACTTGTATTCAAAATTTTCCATTATGGTTTAATGATTGGTGGGATACTTTTGGCCTAAATGAGGTTATTCTACCATACCCAATTTTAGAAAGTTTCAAGTTCTTTTCCAACAATATTTTTTCAAATGCTTTTGATCAAACCCTACGCTTCTCCAATTATTTTCACATCGCCTGGATTTTCTGTTGGAATTACTCCATCACAGAAACCAATGGCATCTCCTGCCTTTTTCGCACACATCATATCAAATGGTGGAAAAATTTTTAGCCCAGAAAGCAAGTAGTGGAAAGCAAAGTTAATGGCTGTCAGGGTTTTCCATATATCCTCATAATATGAAGCCTAATCTACAAAAGAGCCAACAATTTTTAGCCCAGAAAGCAAAGTTAATGGTTGTCATGGCTTAAGTTACAAATGAAGAAGAACTCAATATTATTATTTAACATATTTCATCTCCATCTGCCACAAGTCAAGAAGAAAGCACTTCTAATATTCATGAAGACGAAGATCAAGATGATTTTGCCAACTTCTTCAATCATATCCATACTCAGACAAAACCAGCCGATCAAGACAAAAATCAAATCCCTGTGAAGAGATATTTTTACTTTTAAGTATGTAAACGTGTCATGTAATTTTGCTTTCAGAGTGTATGTCTACGTGTCCTGTAAAATAAAGATGTGTAAACGTGTCATCCTGTAAAGTAGAGATGTGTCTTGTAAAAATGTGAACGTGTCATGTAAAATAGAGTGCATAATCAAAACAGAACTCCCATCATCTGTATAAAAGGGAGTCGAGAATTAGGGAGGACATCTTTCGGAAGAACTTGTACTGTGAAATTTTAAATAAAAATTCTAAA
Source organism: Cucumis variabilis (assembly GCA_037974545.1). NCBI lineage: Eukaryota > Viridiplantae > Streptophyta > Magnoliopsida > Cucurbitales > Cucurbitaceae > Cucumis > Cucumis variabilis. The sequence goes on from JBBPDI010106518.1 coordinate 9,383, forward strand.
ATTCTCTATACATTACGTTGTTTTCCATTCTCTATTCCCAAGTAAGTCTTTAATATTTGAAATCTACTTTACAGTTTTTCTAATAATTTAATCATCTTCTATTATTAATTCATATCTTCTTTTATACAACCAACTATTATTTTATTTCTCTTTTTCATAACAATTATTTAATTATATTTTCACATCCACTTTTCAATAATATTTATTCATCACCTATGTTTCTATAACCTTTCAATTCTTCATTTCATGTCAACCATGCAATCCCCTCAAATTACCATAAACATGACACCTTTTTCTTATTCATTACACATTAACACACCACATGTCCATATATCATTATTCTTTGTCACCTCATGCTTCCTCTCTACACCTAGCACTATTCCATCATGCATGCATCCACACAATAATGGTATCAAAGCCATTTGTCAATAGAAGAGATATTGTATTAGTTCTTCTAATTTTACATTAAGGTGAATTAGTTTTGTCCTAATAATATTCTAAGTATCTTTTGTGATAATAATCAAGTAGCGCTTAATAATTTCTACTGAATAGAACTTTGGTAAACCTTGTGTTCCCGATAGTGTAATCGTAAGACCGTTGGTAAGCTTGGTGTTCCAGTGTTGTAGAATTTTAGCATTCTTGTTTATTCTCACAA
>JBBPDI010106520.1:0-25642 GCA_037974545.1 Cucumis variabilis
ATCGACTCTCTGTTCTCGAACGTATCCAGAAACATACAAGGATCTATTATGGAGTTTAGATCCCAACAACAAATCCTCATCTAAGAAGTCTATAGACATACAAAACATTTCTCTGTTGGATGATTGATGACCCGATGATACTTGTTGTAGTTGGGATCATCTACCTTTCCTTCTTGCTCAGGTCTCTTATATTCTGGCAACTGGATCAGTTGCTTCTTCAGTAGTTGCTCTAGCATGTCTTCGATATCTGAATCAGAAAATGGGTAAACTTTCTCCTGCTTCCATCATCCTTCTTCTCAACTCTCGCTTCCTTTCCTTTGGAGAACTTTAGCGGGATTATGTTTACGACCATAGATTCTTTCACGGTGCTCTTCACTATCTTTTCAGCACCTTTTATCTCTTTCTTGTCTTTCTTTACTTCAGGAACATAAAAATCATTAGTTCTTCTGCTGGCGATAAACTTCATATCATGAGCTTGAGTTGCCAGTTTTTCAAATGTACGGGGCTTATCCCCTGCAAAATATAAAGGAGTCCCCAATGCATGCCTTGGGTGCACATTTCTACAGCCGATAGTTCGGTGAGCCAATCTTTACAGCCAAGACTTAGAGCTCTCCATTGATTGATGTAATCGATGACTAGTTCTCCCTTCCTTTGTTTTGTGTTTGTAAACTCCATTATGCTCACTGTGCACCTGGTGCTGTAAAAGCGGTTGAGGAATTTCTTTTCAAGTTATTCCCATAGATCGGTATACTACTCAAAAGCATTTCCTTTCAAGCTTCGAACAAACTGTCTGACTAGTTGATCTCCTCTTGATCCTGCATTCTCGCATGTTTCAACGAAATGAGCAACCTGTTGTTTCGGATTGCCTTTTCCATCAAACTGCCAAAATTTTGGAGGCTGGTACCCAAGTGGCATTCTCAAGTTGTCAATTCTTTTTGTGTACGACTCAGAGTACATGAAAGAAGTCTGAGACGGACCTCCATACTGAGCTCTGATGGAGTTTGTTATCATATCTTGTAATTGTTGAACTGAGAGAGAAGCCACAAAAGTTGATTGTTGTTGTGGTTGATTTTCTTGCACCACGTTCTTCCCTTTGTCATCAGCTTTGACAACAGGAGTTTGACTCGATTCAGCAGTTTCACGAGTCTGCATATGCTCTTTTAAAGCAGCGATTTCGTGCTCTCGTTTATCAACGATCTTTATCACGAGATTAATTTTCCTTTCCATCTCTGCCATGACAACCTCGATCGTTACATCAGCCATCATGACAAACATCACATCAGGGTGTGCTTCTTCCTTTGACTTACTAGAAGCAGAAGCAGAATCATTATATAGAGGATTTTCCTTGATGACAATTACAGCTTTAGGAGAGTCCATCAATTGCTTAAGGATGCTTTGCTCGATGGTGGAACCTTGATCTTTCTCTTGGACGATCCCCTTAAAACGACTATGGGTCACAGGTCTCTTACAGGTGTCGCTTGCAGCTAAAATTTGGATGCAGCTTTCATTGACGCCATTGGTTTGCTTATAGATTTAGATGACGAGAGAGAGATGAGAGGTAGAGATGGTCCCACTAGGCGTGCCAATTTGTTCCCATGAGATTTCTGGAGAAATTTGATTCATGGAGTTGAACTAGTATTGATATTGTATTTTGGTTAATTTGATGTGATGTAGTTTGATCTCTAGAATTTGATCCTCTGATTCTCTCTCGATTAAATGCTTATGCTTGATTTGAAAAAGTGGAGCACGTGATGTTCTTGAAGTTTGAGTCTTGGAAGAAACTTGTATCTTCAAAGAAGCTTTAATCTTCGAGGACGATCGACTTCAAGCGTTAGGGAGTCTTCTAGTTATTGGAAGAATTCTCTTTAGACCTTCTGGAATCCAAAATTTTCCACCCTTACGAATAAGGATAACTCCTCTATTTATAGAGTTCTCTGGTGGATTTTATGGGCTTGAGTTTGGTTGGTCCATGGACCAGACCCATGGGCTTAACCACATAGATTTTGGTTATATTTAGTCTTTGGGCTTAATTAAACCTAGCCTACATAAATAATATTTAATTGAACCAAAATAATTAACTTGATCCAACGGTTAGGATGAAAACAAGTGGCATTATCAGAATTGGCCAATTTATGTTTTCAATTATTAATTTGGGACACATGTAGATTTTAAATTCGTCCCAAATTTAATTATTTGTACTTTTCATCATTAATTTAATAAATGATGTGACATTTTCATTTCTTTCTCTCTATCTTTTAAAAAGAGAAGAAAAGATAAATAAGGATTCGAATATCGAAGAAATTACTTGTTGTATGAGGTGCAGACTCTTGGGATCAAATCCCTACTAAATGCAACCTCCAACTAAATTTATTTCAGCATGAGATTTGATTTTCTTAAGATAAAGTGAAAAATAAAAGTAAAGACAATAAGGTAATGAAAAGAAAAGAAAACCCCACCTTTTGAAGAATTTTTTTCGCAAAGATTCGCTCTAAAACTTTTCTTCCTAGAGACTCACTCTAACAATTTTTTTTCTTTAGAAACTTTCTCTAAAGAATTTTTTTTGTCTAAGAAACTTTTTTCTTTTTCCAAATGACAAAGGTCCCTATTTATAGACATGGGGTGTACCACAAATTAGGAAAAATTAATAAAAATAAAATAAAATAAATTTTGATTTTCCTAAAATAAATAAAGTAAATTAAATAAAATATTTTGAGATTTTGTAAAAAAATAAATAATAAATCAAATGAATATTAAAAGATTTTTGTTTAAAATTGATTTTTTCTTTTTTTCTAAAATAGTACAAATACGATAAATGTGATATTAAAAGATTTTTTAAAATAAATTGATTTTTTAAAATGAAAAATATGCTCATTAATGAATTTTTTTAAAAAATTATATTATAAGAAAAAATAAAAATCTTAGTCACTATTGTTTTTAAAGAAATATTAAAAAATGTAGGATAAAATTAGGGTACAGTATGCCCCCCTTCGTGCATCCTTGTAGAATCTGAAGGTGCACGAAGGTGTAGCCACTAACTCATCAAACTAAGATATTTTAGATAATTTATCGGCGTCAAGGACCATGGATAAGACAAGCGTCTATGACAAAGGATAAATAAGCTGGAAGCCATGGATAAAACAAGTGTCATCGCAGTAATAGGGTGTCGAGGACCACAGATAAAACAAGCACCTCATGACAAAAGAATAAATAAGCTGGAGACCAAGGATAAAACGAGCGTCACCATAGCAACATGGTGTCAAGGGCTAGAGATAAAAAAAGCGTCTCATGACAGAATAATAAATAAGTTGGAGGCTAGAGATAAAACAAACGCCATCGCAGGAACACTGTTTCAAGGGCTAGGGATAAAACAAACGTCTCACGACAAAAGAATAAATAAGCTTGAGACTAAAGATAAAACAAGCCTCATCGCAACAACTTAGCGTCAAGGACCAGGGATAAACACAAGCGCCTCATGACAAATGAATAAATAAGCTGGAGGCTAGGGATAAAATAAGCGTCATCGCACTAACAAGGTGTCAAGGGCCAGGGATAAAATAAACGCCTCATGACAAAAGAATAAATATGCTAGAGGCCAGGGATAAAACAAGTGTCATCACAATAAAAAGTATCAAGGGCAAGGGATAAACAAGCACCACATGACAAACAAAGAGCTAGAGGCCAGGGATAAACAAGCGTTATCACAGTTAAAATAAAATTGATAAATGTGATTCATGAATGCTTGTATACATGTATATGTTTACTAAGACATGCTTATTTTAATAGTTTTATTTGTTCGAACATTCTCTAGATTCTTTTTAAAAGAAGAAAAACGAGTGAGAGCATACAAAATAGGTGGTTTACTTTTCCACAAAAATTGATAATTAGGTATCATGATCTTTAGCTATAATTTAGCTGCTAATTTGCCTTGAAAATCTCTTTGGAGTGATTATTTACCAAATAAAACACCATTCTAGTCCTTGAGACCAATGGTAATAATTATGTTGATAAAGGCAGCGATCATGTAACTTAGATCTTGATCTTAAAGTGATTCCTTAGACTTTAAACTCTTCATAAACGATGAACTTTAAAGGCTCTTATAATCTCTAAAGCAAGGGAATTTTCTTCGAAATTTGCTCTCTCCTGCAAATAATGATGATAAATGTCCTGTGCTTTGCGATGCAGTTTTATTCAGATGGATGATACTTGGACTTCGACAGAGAAAGACAGTTTCACCTTTCATAATAAATAAGGGGAGACTACCCTCAAATGATCTTAGATAAAAATAGGAAACTCCTACTCATCCATTTTATGAGCAACAACAATGATGATTATCGGATATCTTGCAACATAGTCATTTAAAGATTTTGGCTTACTAGCTCAACAATCCTCTTGTTCTCTATTTCAACATCTCAAGGCACAACATATTTTAGTTCTTCTCCTCATGATTAAGAGATGAAAAATTAAAATCAAACATTCATGTTGATTTCATTTCTAAAGTCTTCATTGATATCATTTTCTTTTCACAACGACAAAAAGAATATACTTGAAAAAAATGGAAGCCAACAATCCATTTTTATTGTGGAAAAATAGGATACATATGGTTATGAAGATGCCATCCAATTCAACAATAGATTAAAAGGTGCCCTTATTTCAAAGGTGTTGCATTGATCTTGAGGGTAGCCAATAGAAAATAACCTTCCATTTCTCTAGTGATCTTAGGCAGTTCTTTATTTCCAATTGGGATGCTCCAAATTTTGCAAGCATGGAGAAACCAACTCATCATATGGAATTTCATACTAAAGATGATGGTGTAACGACCCAACTTTTTGAACTAAATTGTGGTCATTACTTTAATAGAAAAACCCTTCTTTTAAACATGTGTCTTTATAAAATCCATTAAAATCAAATAATATTAAAGAAATCTTTATTCGGGCCCTATTTCAATCAACCAAAATTTTAGAAGTACAATTTGCAAAACAAAAGTTCATAAACTCTGTCAAATTACAAAAAAACTTTCTAAACAGTCTCATGTCCTAAAGAAAACAACAAAACATAGGCAGAAGCATTTTAAACAACATTCCTTATGGCAGTCATGCCTCCTTCTTGCCTCTCGCCGGTCTGCCTCCTTTGTTATCTTTGCTTGAAAAACATTAAACATAAAAGGGTGAGTACAACATACTCAGTAAGAGAACCACTACTGGTCACGTTAGGGAAAAAAATTATTAACTTTCTAATGGGGTACCCTGCACAGTCTCAGTCTTGTGATCTCGTAGGATACATATAATCAGTCTAGTGTTCCCGAAGGATACACATATTAGTCTAGTGCTCCCAAAAGATGCATATATCAGTCTAGTGTTCTGCAGAAACACATATCAGTCTAGTGCTCCCAAAGGATGCACAATAGGTGGTGATCCCGTAAGACACCTGCAAGGTAACTACAAAATAGAAAACTAATAATTTTCCCCTCGATCCACTCTAAACATCTTAACAGTCATTCATAGTACAGTCAAACATTCTCATCACATAACTCTTCTGTAATTAACTGTTGGTCCTAATTCTATCTTAACCCAAGGCCAGTCAGAACCTATCAGTATATCAGTCGACAAAGTAAATAATCATAACTTCCCTCTCAGTCTACAGGTACACAACCATACCGTCTCCTCAGATCAAATGAACACAACCATAACAATATATCATACATTCAATCTAAACAATATCCACCATTTCAAACCTATCCCCTATAAGAAACATCAATGAGTTTCAGTCAATTAAGATCCAGATGTGCATATATACATATCCAGTCAGTCACAACATGCTCTCAATACCAAGTCTGCATCAATCCATACAAAATATATATGTTTTCCCAGTCGAACACAAAAAATAAACATTTAGTCCACATCCAAAAGCATAAATCACAACCTTCATCCTTATTCAGTTCAGATAGAACAATACAACTCAAATTCGTATGTGAGTCCAGTAGAAAGCCCCTTACCTTAATGTTACCTAGGCACCTTAATCGAACTAATGTCCACGAAAACAACCTAAACATAATAATAAATCTCAGTAATTTTCCCAAATTCATTCATTCATTCAAATCATTAAACTACATCATCCATAAACTTACCCAAGAAGGTGGAGAATCTAGCTCCAATGAAACTTATGGTCAACACTCAAGGATCCTAACGTTGAGATGTCGCTGTCACCTTCAAGAATAAACACTAATTTGACTCATTAACAACATCCATCTCATAGAATTCACAATGTAAAACCTTACAATTTCCCATCAATTTCATCCTTACAAATAAACTTCAACAAAACAGCGGCAACGACATACGAAGAAACTTCTGCACGTTTGATGAGAGACACGCGTGGCTTCTTCAACCTTGGGCGGCGAACTGACGTGGCAAAGACAAAAAACACAGTTGAACCACGTGAAACCCGCGACTAGGACGAACAGCGACAGAGGTCACGACAGATCTTCGGGCGAAGCGACTACTTAAAGGTGACGAAGGGAAACGTCATCGTCGATCGGCAGCACTTGAACGCGACTGAAGGAAGGTGGGACGATGGCGGTTCACAGCGGGCTTCGTGTTAGAGGGATGAATGCGACTGGAGATGGGTGGTCGGATTTGGTGACGACTACTACTACTACTACTACTACTACTACTACTACTACTACTAAATTAGGCGCTCTCTTGAAAGTGGTGAAAAACAAATGTCATTGTGAAAGTGGATTGACATCCTTCAACCGTATAATGATGAAATGACTTTCATTAAACTTTCCAAATTTTAGCCTCTTGAACTTGGGTGGAGTAATGATGACGTCCAAGACTAGACACAGTTGTGTCGCCTCAATGTCTTCATAAGTGTTGTTATTTATTACACTCAATCTCTCTTATAGAAACTTTGATATAATCCTCCTTTGATATTTGTTTCTTCAAAGGTCTTCTTGTCGGTTTTCTCATTCATCGTAGAAACTAAGTCTTTGAAATGACACATTTGTTATAGAGTTGGACCACCATTTGGTGTCAAGTATGCCCTCAAGTCTACCAATGATGAATCTAACAACTTTTTAGAAGCAAGAGCATGTGGGTAAGAAGAAACATCGTCTGGAGCTTGGTTCTAAACTAATATCATTTGTTTGAATGCCCCTACTACCAGTCTATCTTTAACTGAAGCGAGGGAACTTTAAAACCCTTGCCACACTTGTCGTTTTAACGCTTTAACACATCCTTTTCTGATTACTTGCACTTGGTTGGAAAACTCTTCCATGACCTCGACCAATAATGAATGAGGGGTGGAAATCCTTTCAACTATTTGTAAAAACTTTAACTCTTTTGATTTTTCTAAAGAGAGGAAATGATTAAATTATTTGAAGTTATTTACTAGCGTGAGGTTTATGCATGTTAAATTTTATCAATAATGCAATAATAATCATTCTAAAGTGAATACAATTTACTATTATTTTCAATAAGAAATAATTAAATATAATAACTACTGAGATTTTTAAACAATACTAGCCAACAATTCATGACATACATACATACAAGTACATATTTATAAACATATGATTATAATGCATGATAATGATGAAATGACTCGTAGTATTAGCGATCATGCAAGTAATTAAAAGATATAATGATGAAATAATACCATATATAGTATAAAACTATCCATGATATATTTCTTTTCTTCAAAAAAATCTTTTTGGCAAATATTTTCACTCTTTAAGTTTATATTTGCAAAAAAAAAAAACCATTAACATTCAAACATTATTAGTTATTTATTAAATGAGGCAACAAAAATACCTTAATAAAAGTGTGACTTCTTATGAAGAAATCAAAATTTATTTAATGCAATTTTTAACAAGATAAAATGGATAACAATATGGTTATATGAGATGAAAAAATTAATAGGTAAAACTCAACCCAAAAGTTTTATGAATACATCAAAATTAATCATTTATTCTAAGTATATAATGATTTTAAGAGCTTCTCTCTTCTAATTAATTAGTCAAATTTGTTTGATGGCTATGAAGTAAAATGTCCAAATTTGTTTTAAAAAAATTGAAAAAGTTAAAACTTTTCATTATTTTCTTGGATTATTTTTTTTACTTTGGAAACATTTGCCCATTTTTATAGTAACTTTCAAAATATTCAAGCTTTAATAAGAAAATAATATGCATGTTGTTTCACAAAAATAAATGGAAGAAACACAAAATGAAAGTTACACAATAGGAAATAGGCTTTCCTTTGCTTTTCTTTTCTTTTTTTTTTTTTTCAAATTCTTCTTATATGATCATATTTTTTAGTATTTCAAAATATCGTTTTTAGTATTTCAAATGATCGTCCCCAAAATTTTAATTTTTAATGCTAACCTTATGTAATCTTGACATGACTTTTTTATTTAGATTTAAATAGTTATTATATTAAAAAAATTAAATGATAGTAACAGTTACTGAATATATATTCTTTTTAGAAAAAAAAACATGGATAAATATGCTTTTCAATTTTTTTTTAAAATAATGCTAAATCATTGAAATATCTGAAGAAATGTCGTTGAATTCTCTTTAAAATATATATTTTTTTAAAATATGAAAAAACAACTCTGTTAAACTTCAACAAATTACTAATATGTCAATTGATTAAGAAAAATCAAAATTGGCAAATGAAATATTGTTAACCTTTATTAAAAATTTTATGCAATTATGATAATTGAACCAACATAAGTAAAACAATCAATCAATGGAATTAAAAAGAAATACATGTCTAAATGCATGTTGTAATACACTAGTATAATGCATACAATATTCAAAAGTGAGGTTAATTCTAAAATTTCTAAATGATAAAGGTTCTCAATTTGGTCAAAGTCATACATGACATACGTTGCTTGCCAGTCAAGTTTCATTGAAAATTCATTTAAAACTATTTATTTTTTGTTTCTTAAGAAATAATTTTTTCTTCGATACCAAATGATATCAAGTTATTAAAACAAACTTTGACCTTCAGTGCTCTGTTCCCTAGGAACTTCATTGCTCTTAAACCAAGTTGTCACACCTCGCCTCAGACACCTGCTTACTTGGTCCAAGACATGGAGTGATGTCAGTCGAAGTCGTTCGCCTACAAAACAACTTCAACTGACATATGACATGAGCACTTGTAAAATTTTTAAAGAGCAATGTCTTTCAATAAAATAAAGATTTAAATTATACTTTGATATCCGTAGTGCAAGCCATATGAAACATTTTTAAAACGTAATATGGAAAATAAACAAAACATGAAGATATAAATATTTAAACAATTACAATACTATTTTAAAGAAAACGATGTCCTTGCATAATGTAAACTAAGTTGGCCTGACAGCAATAAGTTCAGCCTACGGAGATCCACAATCTGTACCTGGAAAGAGGGGAAGAATTTTGAAAGAGTAAGTCGAAAGACTTAATGAGCAACGATTTTATAAAACAAGTTTTCATAAACATTTTAATATAAACCAAAGCTTAAATACAATTATTATAGTAAACAATCATAACATGAAAACTCGAAACATTTGCATAGCTTTTCAAAGACAGTTGTCCATAGCCACAAACAGTATTTACCCCTTCATCCAAAGATTGGACAGTCGTTGGGCAACTAACCCTCCTCTTGTAAGGCATAAAAACATACCTTTCCTAATGGCGCCATAAACTATAGGCTTGTCAACCCTACCATCAATATGGAGTTAACCACATGTAGATAATAGGTCTTACGGAATATTCGGGCGTGGAGAAAACATTTTGAAACATTGAAATAATTTTCCTTGAACATGATCATGAAATCACGTTATAACTTAGATAATTGTTCATAGACATTTATCATAAAACATAACTTGAAATGATCGTGCGTGCTAACCTTTAAATGCAAGGTCATGCGCACAGTCTGGGTGCATGTTTTGATGCTTGGTCGTACCATGGTCTTGTCTTGTGCATGTAAACTAACCAAAATAACCTCTATAACCAAAATGTATGTCCATTTCCCCTACACATGCAAGTCTCTTGGCCACTACCTTGAACATTGTTTTATTTCTAGAATCATGACCCAACTTTGAAAAATCGAAACTTAAAATCCATAACTTGTTTGACAACTCTTCCTTCTAAAACGTTGCTCTAAATTGTTTTATCAAAATTTTGTGAAGGAATATTCAAAGAAATGAGTCCTCTAGCCCTCTCGAGTACACCTTGGTCATATTCTTCTGAAAAATGAACTTCTTGTCCAAACTTAATCCAAACGCCAACTTTCTTGAATCCAAATTGAATAGTAGCCCTCTCTCACAAGCTAGAGTCAAATTTTGAACTTTTAAAATCAATTTGAGTTATTTTTTCACAAGTAGATTGTAAGAAACTCTTAAGTGAAGCTGCCTATTTATTGAAGTCCTTGCATGAAGTTAAGCTGACACTTAATCTTGATTAGACTCACCTCTTAAGCTTGTGATTACACCTCATCAACTCTCCCACATCCTCCTTGGTTGCAAAAACTGCCTGTTAACATGATCCAGACACTTAGATTAACCCAAAACTGTTTGCTTAAACCATGCCACATACTTGTCTCAATTGTATATCTAACCTCCATGGTCTTATCGCATAGCTTGGTCGTGCAACTAACCTCTCAACACATAGTCCTTGGCCGCCTATGTAACAACCCAATCTTTCAAACTTAACTAAGGTTGTTACTCGAATACTAGACTAAATCTTAACATCAAAATTAGATAAGTTTAAAAGAAGTTTTCACAATGATAAGAAAAATTTATAAAAGGTTTGGGCCCTAATTAAAACAAAGTTTGAAAGTTCAATTTAAATATCAAAAAGAAATTTAATCACGAAAAGAAAACTCCTAACAGTCTCAACTACTAAGGAAAACCAACAAAACACAGACGATCAGCGGAAGCAGTTTGAAGGACACCCCCCTATGGCAATCACGGCTCCTTCTTGCCCCTCGTCGGTTTGCCTTCCTTGTTACCTTTGCCTGAAAAATTTAAACATAAAAGAGTGAGTATAAACATACCCAGTAAGAGACTCACTACTGGTCTTGTTAGGAAAAAATAAACTGTTAACTTCCTATTGGGGAATCCTGCACAGTCAAAGTCTTGTGATCCTGTAGGATACACATTATCAGTCTAACGTCCAGAAGGACGCATAAATCAGTCTAGTGTTCTACAGAAACACATATCAGTCTGATGCACAATAAGTGGTGATCCCGTAGGACACCTGAAAGGCATAATACCCAATTGAAGAACTAACAATTCTCCCCTCAGTCCATTCTAAATATCTTATCAGTCATCCATAATACAACTCAACTACCTCAACATATAATCCTTTCACTTAATACCGTAACAGTCAACCAATTCCATTTTAGCCCAAAGTCAGTCAGTAATATATCAACACATCAATCAAACAAGCTATATAATCATAACACCCTTCAGTTCACCAGTACACTGCCATACTTGATTATCACCTACACCCAGTCTAAATGATAGTCAATAAGTTCACATCCACACTTTATTGAAGCAAAATCTACAATTTTTGTCATATTTACACCCATATGAATATATATATATATATATTTCCATTCAATCATCACATACATTCAACATCAAGTCTACATTAATATATATACATATCATATCCAACAACATACAATTAACATGATCCAAATCTATTGGCGAGTTTAGTAGTAGAAAATCCCTTACCTTGCTTTATTCAAGTTCTCCAATCAAACCAATTCAAGTAGTCCAATCCTAAACATAAATAACACAAATCAACATCCCCTAAACAATTTCATTCAATCAATTCACTCCAAATGTGAATTTGGCAACTTACCCAAGTCGATGGAAAGTCGAACTCCACCTCAACCTATTGAAAAATCAAGAATCCGCTCACCAACCTCAACTTGACACCTTCAAAGAACAACATTAGACAACCGTTTAATTGACATTATACTTCAACGAATCTATCACGTGAAACCATCAAATTCTTTGTTACAAACATACACTATAACTTGATACTTCTTGTGGCAAGGTAGAAATCGCACTTAGTATAGGTGAAATTAATGCACGCGAAAGGCCGAATGAAACGATACACGAAGAGGTGCCAAAACCACAGTTGAAAGATAGCGAGTCGTGACTGGAACAAGGGAAACGCGCGGCGACACGAAACAGTGGAAGGGGTTACGCGCGGTGGCTTTGCGGACAGAAGTGGACGGTCAACGGCGTTGCTGGACGTGGCGCGAATGGTTTCGTTGGACGAGATGGGCTCAGCTGAAATAAGATTACGATGGCCTCGTAAACAGATTGATTCGTGAACCGGCAGTGCGGAGGGTTACGTATGAAGGAGTCTCGTGGTAGCCCTGTGAACTAGACGAACAGTGACTCAGCAGTGACTGATCGAGATTTGGGGCGGCGACAGCTAGGGCAAGAGAAAAGAGAAGGAAGAAGAAGAAGAAGAAGAAGAAGATGGGGGGGAGATAGAGAAGGAAAATCTTTTTCCTTTTTTTTTAAAAATATAATAATAATATATTATTATTATCATATCCTTTCCAATCTCCTATTTCCTCCATAACTTCTTTTCTTTCCCACTAAAAAAATTCATTCTCCAACTAATTGAAATAACATAACACCCAACAATTTTAAAAAAGAAATTTTCCATAAAAAGGCAATTTGATTTAAAAAAATAAAATACCTTAGGATTCAGGGTGTTACAGCCTAGCTTGCCTCTTAACGCATAGTCCTTGGCCACCTAGCTTGCTAACCTCTCTAGACAAGCCTTTCTTGCCTCCACTAACCTCTCAACGTATAGCTTTCTTTGTGTTGTCTTGTCGCTCAATAATAACTCTCAAACGCCTGGCTAACCTCCAATGCCTTCTCGCCTAACCATCCAAACACCTAAGCTTCTCTTTAGAGGTTAGTTTCCTAAATTTTGGCCGCCTAGTCCATGTCCAAAAAGCCTAAGCATGTCCAAATGCATAAGCTTAGAGGTTCTCAATCCTCATCTTGCTGTCCGTTGACACTCATTTATAGGTTATTTAGCCTTCCTTTGCCAGCCAACTTAACTTCTAAACACCTAATATCTCTTCCTTTGACACTTAGCCAAAAAAAAAAATCTAATTTTTCATTTTTCTTAAACCTAACCTAAATTCCAAATATTTTTACCGTTTTGTTCCTATAAATTTCATTTTCTCTTATATTTGACTAGGCTTAACAAAATTCAAAGGTTTAAGAAATTTTGGGGTTTCACACCACCACTAGATGTGCTTGCTTTCTAACATAAGGAAATTACATTATGATTAGTTATACCACATTACATGTAACATTATTGAAAAATATATATACTATTACAAAGGCTTACCATCTCTCGGCATGGTTTGCATAACCATTGTGTGACATTCGATGGTTGTATTTGTTGTTCTTTCTCCGCTCACAACCCTTTTTGGTAACCATCTTCACACATAAATTACATTTTTGCATAATTACTTACACATACGAATGGAGTGGTGATTATAGTTACATCAAAGTGTTCACTTAATCTAGAAGAGACAAATATGTTCCACTGCTCACGCTCGATGAATGAGTATTTCGTTGGTAGGTTTCTCAGTTTCTCCAAATCTTCCTTAAATGGTAATACATACTTGGTAGGTTAGTGATGAGTTCAAATTGATGAAACAAACACTCGCATTTTGTAAGAGCCTTTTATATATATATATATATTTGGGGTATAATACCAAGCCAGAATATTACATGTCATTACATAATGAACATTAATGAAAAATACATACATCGGCACTAACTTTTTATGAAAAAATTATCTCGATTAGTTCATAAATTTTATCTTTAAGATCCGTAGGTACATCCTTCCAGGATTAGTATGAGGTGGGAACATGAAATCGCACAATCATTATAATGAAACTCTTTAACTTCGTTCTGCTTTCACTAATAAAATGACTGAGCTTGTTGTTTTCAACAACTCTCGTGTGTCCATCACTACTAACCCTCATAATCTCAAACATCCTCACAGATCCATGTTTGCCTTTACCTTTCTTATTGATTCCGTCGGTACTCAATAAGGTCAAGCCACCAGGTTCTTAACTAGCTTATTTTCCAAGTGTCGTTGTTTGATGTTTTTCCTTTAGCTGCATGAAATGGCACATAATTTTCAATATAGTCCATTAATTATCAACATATCAAATTGAATGAATGCTTCCACTCCTAATTCAAACTTCCTAGACATCCTATTCTCCATTATCCATGATTTACCAATTAGACAATTTTTGAATAAAAGTATCTCAACAGATAGGCCTTTTAATCAAACCTATTTGCAGCAGAAATGCACAAGATACTTACGTTATATATTGAGTCGTTTTGTTTTGGGTTTTTTTTTCTATAGATTTGAAAAGAAAAACTCATGGAAGAAAGATAGATATAGTAAGGGATAAAAAGGAATATGTGAGGATTTGGAACAAACTTAAACTACTTACAGCTTAAAATGGAAACGTGAAGAGGGAAAGTCTAATTGTAGGGCTTAACACCCCCACCCCCCCAAAAAAAAAAATACACGGCTTAGAGTAATTATAGTGCAAACTTTAAGTTAAAAGCCTATAAGTTCTCCAAGAATTCAACAGAAGCTAGCCTTTGAGGTTATGCACTTTCAAAACTCAATACAAAGAGCAATTAGGTAAATAGTAAACACCCGCAACAAAATTTTTTCCATTAGCCTCTTACAGATGGGTAGAAATAGAGCTTAAGGAAAAATAACCAAAGTAAATACATTTGATATGTCAGACAAGTGTTTAACTAAATCTCTTGGAATGTGCTAAACTACATTGAACTAAACTAGATGGGAATAAATTTTTTTCCTTCAAACTATATGAAAATAAAGTTGAACTTGACTATAATCGTCAATATATGAATAAGCATAATGCACAACATACCAAAATCAATCAAACAAAAGAATACAACACTGAAAGACCACTTAAACTATATTCCTTTCTAAAAGGTTTGTTCAAAGAAATTATTTTGGGCTTTCGAGAATACTAGACTTTTCAAACCCTTTCCTAAAGCTCGTGACTATTCATTAGCTTTATTAAAAAAGTAGGGGTGATCAATCGATCAGAGTCAGTTTTCTGGCCATACTGACTCCTCCAACCACAAGTCGGTCTGGTAATGACTTAACAATTTTTTACTACCATTCCAAAAAAAACAGATCGACCAATCGCTGGAGCAGTCGGTCGATTTTGGTCGATTTCTTTACTTTTTTTTAATTATTAAATACTTTAATTTTAAAAAGATTAAAATGACCTCTGAATTATTTGTACAGTTTACCCTACACTTTTCATTAGCCTCTCACAAATGGGTAGAAACAAAGCTTAATGAAAAGTAACCAAAGTAAATACATTTGATATGTTAAGGACAAGTGTTTAACTAAATCTCTTGGAATGTACTAAATTATATTAAACTGAACTAGATGGGAATAATTGTTTTCCTTTAAACTATATGAGAATAAAGTTGAACTTGACTACAATGGTCAACGTATGAATAAGCATAATGCAGACCATACCAAAATCAATCAAACAAAAAAATACAACACTAGAAGACCACTTAAACTATATTCCTTTCTAAAAGGTTTGTTCAAAGAAGTGATTTTGGACTTTGGAGAATACTAGACTTTCCAAACATTTTCCTAAACCTCGTGATTATTCATTAGCTTTATCTAAAAGCTAGGACTGATCATCGATCGATTAGAGTCAATTTTCTGGCCATACCGACTCTGACCGACCACAAGTCCATATGGAAATGGCTGAACAAATTTCTGTTGGAATTTATGTACTAAAACTCGTAGATTGTAAATATAATCCATTGACCATTGTTAATAAAGTGTTTCTATTGTAATAATTGTTATTGATTCTATTATTAGTTTTGTCTTAATAACCAAAATCCAATAAAAAACATCCTAAGTTGTTTAATGAGTCTCAAACAATATGTAGAGGCATACGGTGATCAATGTTAGAGATCAGCTTAAAGGGTCTATAGTATAGGGATAAGGTTGGGTACCTTATCCTAGTAACACTATGGATACGACTCACTTTATATTTGATACAAACGCAATGATCCAACACGTTTGTGTAGTTGACATGCATGTATTATGAACTTCTGTTGGCGTGGGATTGTTCTTTGATTTGTACGGATGAGAGTGGCCAGATCGCCGACTCAATAAACTTATCACTTTGGGGACAAGATCGAGTGGGGAGATGAGAACATAATTACACAAGATGAAATTCACTCCTTCCTTACTTTAGGGTAAGTAGATGAGTGTTCACTTAAATAGTGTCTCCAAGACTTGAACAAAGGCCCCTTACCCTCTCAATGGCACGAGAGAGATTTCTATTTATTGGGAGGACCATAAACAGGTTGTTTATTAGAGGAGCACAAGTATTTAAGGATTAAAGGTAACTCAAGGGTAAAACCGTAAATTGACCCAATTGGTGTTACGAAACTCGTGAAGGACTAACTTATTGTTATTGGTTTATATTCATGGACACAGAAATATATCTAGAGTGAGAAAAGCTTAGCTGCGAATCTTTAGTGGAGTGTACACACAGTTAACAAATATTGATTAATGTGGTTAATGAGTTTAGCCAATTATTTTTTTATCATTGTAGCTTCTGTAGCTTCTGATCTGTAAGTCCATTAGGTCCTCTTCCTAACTCGTAAAGGGTAATGAGATTTATTTATATTGGTTGTAATTTGAAATGTTCAAATTTATTTTGGAAATTAGTTTAATTTATATTGATACATTATAATATAAAGTTTATCAAATTTTATTATATAAATTTCATTTTGGATATGATTCAAAATTAATTTATGAGAGATAAAATATTTTAATGAGTTGAAATATTAATTTAATGTGAATTGGATTCATATTAAACTTATTGATTATGAGAAACTTATATTTGAATATGATTCAAATTTAATTTAAGTTAAATATAAGATATTGAATTTAATTATTAATTAATTGGAGAACTTAATTAATAGTTTAGTTTTATATAGAAATTTTTTCAAAACTAGCAAATTGTACAAAATATTTACAATCTATAGCAAATTCTATCACTGATAGTCATTGGTATGCTATAGTGATAGAAGACTATCATTGATAGAATCCAAAATTTTTCTATAGCTTGTAAATATTTTAATTTATTTTGCTATTTTTAAAAATGCCCCTTTTATTTAATTAAATGATTTAACTAAATATATAAGATATTGATGAGATATTCATTTAAATAAGATTTGAATGAAATATTAATCAAATACGATTTAATTAATTATATTAATATAAATTTATAAGATATTGGAGAGATACTTATTCAAATAAGATTTGAATGAAATACTAATTAAATATGATTTAATTAATTATATTATTATAAATCTATAAGATATCGAAGAGATATTCATTCAAATAATATTTGAATGAAAAATGAATTAAATATTATTTAATTAATTATTAACTAAATTATTAATTGTTAATTAATTAGTAGATTTGATAATATAATTTCATGATTCTTTCCTACTCTTTTTTCTATTCCAAGAAGGAAAGAAAGTTATAAATAACTAGAAGAAAACAATTTTCTTTAACGAATTAATCAAAATAAAAGAAAAAGCCAAGACTTTTGGTCTCTACGAGAAGAAAAGAGTTTCTCTCAAATATCTCTAAATCTTTTTCCATCCCAATTGGTTCCCATAAACCAATCTCATCCCATTGGATAGGAAGGTCTTCGATGGGTGGTGTCTCCAATTCAGTGGTTTGTAGATTCAGAGACGTCATCAAAAGTAACTTCTTTGCAATTTTTAAATTAAAAGTATGCTTAGCCTTTAAGTCTTAAGAAGAAAACTAGTTTCTTAATTATTTTTGTCA
The DNA here is from genome assembly GCA_037974545.1 of Cucumis variabilis. Classification (NCBI taxonomy): domain Eukaryota; kingdom Viridiplantae; phylum Streptophyta; class Magnoliopsida; order Cucurbitales; family Cucurbitaceae; genus Cucumis; species Cucumis variabilis. Next base: position 17,936 of record JBBPDI010106520.1, read on the forward strand.
ATGTACTGGTATTTTGGGATTCCTAAATTAAATTGAGTAATGGTTCTGTAAAATCTTCCACTGTTATAGAACTTTTATCCCTTCAATTTTGACTGTCATTCCAAACAAAATCGATTGACCAACCGCTCAAGCGATCAATGGGTTTTGTCGGTTTCTTCACCTTCTTTTTAACAATTAAATATTTTAATTTTTTAAAAATTAAAATAACCTTTGAACTATTTGTAAAGTTTACCTTACAATCTTTTACACGATCCTTTAGCTTTTTATACAATCGTTTAGTAAACAATCCCAAAAAGGGTAAAATATTCTGCTATGTGATCGCTTCAATCTCCACCGCTGCACATTGTGGGATTTGTCATTGCACGTGTGAGATCTGCCACCTATGTGACACTGCGTAACGTCCAACAAAATCAAGATAATTTTGTAGTTAATTATCTTAGTTTTGTTTAATTAGGCTTAAATTATTGGATGATATTTGATTTTATTTAATGAAAATTATTGAATTTTATGGAAATTGAAATTTAATTAAATAATTTTAGGTGTTTATTTAATTAAATTTGAAGAGTGAAAATTTTTTAGTTTTGATAAATTGTTTGTTGAATAATAATTATTTTTGTAAAATAATAAAGTTGTTTATATTAATAAAAATTTTATCATTATTATTAAATAGGTCTCTCAATTTATGTGAAGTAAAAAAAGAGATTCAAATTTCTATCTTCTTCTTCCCTAGAAAGTAGAAACCCTACCGTCGCCGCCGCCGCTGTAACCCACCGTCCAACGTTAGCCCGTCGTTCAAGCACAGACAAAGCCAAAGGTTCACGGTCGACGCCAGTTCGAGTCGCATCTAATTTATTGAAGCCGAGACGTTCCATCAAGCCGTCTCCTCTCTTCCCCCTTTTAGTCTTTGTTTGCTTTGTCTCCCCTTCGTTAGCGCCATTGTCGAGCTTTCTCTATTGACGTTCAGACATAGCTCACGTTGAAGCCGAACAAGCTTAGTTTGTGCTGGTCTCCCCTCAAACGCAACCAAGTTTGAGTCATTTCCCCATCGCGAGCTGTGTCTAAGCCAATCTCCCTTAGACCCGAGCCATTTTTCCCATATCTAAGCCAAGCGACTGTTTCATCCAAGCTATTTGCTTTTCAAACATCTTTTTTGTGAGTTTTGATTGGGTTTTAGATATGCCCATAAAATATTGATTTTTGGTTTACGAAAATATATTTTTTGATTAAGTTGAATAATCTTGAAGTCGGATTTTTTTTCTTAGGTTCATTTGGCTAAATTTTAGTTAGAGGCTTTGAGTTGTGAAGATTTTTCAATCAAGGTTGAGTTCGTTTCAACCTCAACTTTGAATAACTTGACTAATTAGAGAATTTTGAAGATTGTAACCAACTTTTAATATTTATTAATTAAGATATTTGATTTTTCATTACAGTTTAGGATCTGCTTTAATTGGAAAGTTGAGGAGAGGATTATATTTTTAGCTAATCTCGAGTTAAAAGATTCTACTACTGGCCTTTCGTACATAAAATTAAAAGCTCGCATGTATTTTTCTTTATTATGCATTGATGTAGCTAAGATGCATAAGATGTTGACTGATATTGATGACTGATATGGATGATTGATATGTTTATGACGCATGGTATATTAATCATATGATTAAGCACGTTATGATTAATATTCATGCATGTTTATGATGTTTATGATATGTTGTATGCTTTAGACTGGGGTTTTATATTAACTGTCTGTTGAGCTTTTATTCCACCTGTATTGTAATCCTATTTATGGGGTTACTCGCACAACTAGGAGTGTTCCTTCGAGATTGCTCGCACGATTAGGGGTGCACCTATGTATCACAAATATATTTAGGAGTGTGTACCTACGATCACTCGCACGACTAGGGATGTTCTACAATGACTCACATGATTAAGGGTGTTCACATGGTCTCACTCATTGTGTATCTACGATCACTCGCACGATTAAGGGTGTTCGTATGATCTCACTTGCTTAGGTGTGTTCCATTGGACACATGACACTATTATTATGTTTCTAAAAGGAAGTTAACCAATCACCTAGCAGGACTAGTCGTGGGTCCCTTACTGGGTATATTTATATACTCACTCTTTTCTATATTTAATATTTTAGGGAAAGGTACAAGATGGAAAAGCTGGCGAGCAACAGAGAGGGCCTGTGGCATGCCATATGAGGTCATAGTGGGCCCGTGACATGCCATATGAGGTCATAGTTATGCTTTCGCGTCTATGTATCAAATTTTCAGTATTTTGGTTTTAGAAATCTTATTGAAAATTTTGTCTCATATTTTATCTTTATTTCTTTAAAAACAAAATTTTTAATACTCGCGGGTCACATTTTCAACTCATTTTTATTGAATTTGTTGATTTTATCTTTTCGACCATTTATTAAATTTTAATTTTATAAAGATTTTTTTAGTTTTTCATTTTCAAGAAAAGTGTCTTTTGATATTTATATTTTGAGTAATGACCTTACTTATTTTAAAAGTTCAAGTCGTTACGCGTTGCCCCAAGCTCCACCACATAGGGACTCTGTCGCAAGCTTCGCTACTACGTGATGACTCCAAATCTAACTTCAGATACCAAATCTCTATTTCTCTTTTAATGTTGATCTCTTCGGGTTCATTTGGGATTTTTACTTTAATGTGTCTGAAATTTCGATTCTACTTGGTGTGTTTTACTAGCTAGTTGGTGATGAGGTCCTCTCTTTCTGTTTATGTTATAGATTTTTGTTTATGTGATATTATTTCGAAATTTTTGGAGTTATTATTGTTGAAATATATTGGATCAAAATTTGGTCCTATTTGATAATGTTTATTTTTGTTCTGTGTTGATGGGTTTGCGTCACTCTTTGGTCACCTTAGGTTTATTTTGCTCAATTTGTTTGTAAAGTGATTATTTCTCTATGATTTTTTGAAAATTTTTGGAGTTCTTTATGAAATAGGACCAACAAATTTATTGTTTTTTTTATGTTTATTTCTGTTTTGATGGTGGATTTCTTCAGCTCTTGAAAAGGAACATGATTTAATTTATTTCGAGATGAAATTTTCATCCATTTAGCCACGCTATGTCCATCTTTACATTGAGGATATAATATGTCGTTTTACCATACGCTTGAACTAGTCCCTTGTTATCATTCATGGTTTAATTTGCTAACTCTGAGAGCCAAAATGTTGTTCGATTGTATTTTCTTTAGTTTAAGGATATGAGATTGATGGATGGAAAGTAAATGAAGCAATTAAAGAGTTAATGCACACATATTAACTTTCATGGTTCTAATGTAGACTTTGTTGGATATTGAAAACATTAACCAAATGATATAGTTATTTTAGCCAAATGATATACTTTAAGTAAACACTCTTTTTTCTTTCTTTTTTTTTTTTTGCGTGTCCTTGAATTCTTTCATTATATTTGAAATTGATAACCATTACTCATTATCTTCTATTAGGATTTACATTTGATAGATAAATCATGGATGCCCAATGGTAGGTTATCCAAAAGTATAAATTGGGTGTAGAAAGCTTCATCAATTTTGAATTTCTTCCTTGTTTGAAATGTAGAAATTGTGGAAAACAAATTCGCACTAGTATTAGAGATCTCTTATATGCCAATGAAATTGATGAAAATTATAAATTTTGGTTTTGGCATGGTGAAACAACTACCTAACTCATCTTTATATATGGAGAATCTTCTAAGTTTAACATGTACATGTATGAAGAGAATGATGTTGGAGATTAGAAGTTGTTCATGAGGATTAATCCGATTATGTCTAAACATTATGATACCGTTAGCGTCAATGTTACAACGTGAGAAGTAGGAATGTAAGATAGCTTTTGCTTGTTTGTCTTAATATCTATATCTTATTAATTTTAAAATACGTACGTAGGTACTAATATTGGATGAGAAAATGACCTAGATTAGTTCATAAGTTTTATCTTTAAGATTTGTAGGTACATTCTTCTAGGATTAGTATGTGGTGGGAACATGAAAACACACAGTCGTTCCAATTGAACTCTTTAACTTCATTGTGCTTTCACTAATAGGCTGACCTAGCTCGTTGTATTCAACGACTCTCCTATGTCCATCACTACTAACCTACGTGATTTCAGATATCCCCACTAGTCCACGTTTTCCTTTACCTTTCTTATTCACTACCTTAGTACTCGGTGTGGTCAAGCAACCAAATCCTTGACTAGCTTATTTTTCAAGTTTCATTGTTTGATGTCGTTCATTCAGCTACATGAAACGACACATAATTTTCAATATAGTCCATTAATTATCAACATATCAAATTAAATGAACGCTTTCACTCCTAATTCATACTTCCTAGACATCCTATTCTTCATTATCCATGAGGAATTAGAATAAACTTAAACTAATTATAGCTTAAAATGGATAAGTGAAGAGATAGTCTAAATGTAGGATAAGAATCCCAACTAAGCGCAAACTTTGAGTTAAAAGCCTAACAGTTCTCTAAGCAGTCAATAGCAGCTAGTCTTTCAGGTTATGAACTTACAAAACTCAATACAAAGAGTAATTAGGAAAAGACTAATCAATGACGGCAACGATAAATTCTTCATTAGCCTCTCACAAATGGGTAGAAACAGAGCTTAAGGAAAAATAGGAAAAATAACCAAAGTAAATATATTTGATATGTTAAGGACAAGTGTTTAACTAAATCTCTTGGAATGTGCTAAACTATATTGAACTGAATTGGATGGGAATAATTTTTATTCCTTTAAACTATATGAGAATAAAGTTGAATTGACTATAATGGTCAACACATGAATAAGCACAATGCAGAACATATCAAAATCAAACAAAAGAATGCAACACTAAAAGACCACTTAAACTATATTCCTTTCTAAAAGGTTTGTTCAAAGAAATGATTTTGGACTTTGGAGAATCTTAGAATTTCCAAACTCTTTCGTGAACCTTATGTCTATTCATTAGCTGTATAAAAAAAATAGGGGTGATCATAGTTGGTCGGAGTAAGTTTTCCGGCCATACTGACTCTGACCAACCATAAGTCAATATGAGAATGGTCAAATCAATTTTGTTCGCCATTCTAAACAAAACTGATTGATCAACTGTTCGGGTGGTTGGTCGGTTTTTGTAACACCCCAAAATTTTTAAGTTAATTTAAATTTTTACTATGTTGAATTTTGGGTGTCAATTTTTAAATTTGTTTTAAATTGTGGAAATTAAGTGTTTTGGAAGGATATGCGATTAAGTTTTTTAAAATTGGAATTTTATTGTTAGAGTGTTGATTTTAGGTGTGGTTGGTTGGTGAATTAAATTTGTAAGTTAGAAGTATTATGGGTAATTGTTTATGTCATAAATAAAGTTATAGAGGAATAAGGATAATTATATTATGAGATGATATAATTATTAAGGAAAAGATATTATATTTTTTGGAAAAGAGAAAATTGAATGGTGATGGAATGGGTTAGTAATGAAGAAAGAGAAAATTAATTGGAATAGGAAGAGAAAAAGGAAAAGATGAGTTAGTTGGGAAAATTAAATAATAATAATAATAATAATATTGTTGTTGTTGTTGTTTATATTAAATAAGCATCTCTTGTTTTACGTGCCTAATCTTCTCCATCAACTCATTCTTCTTCACTATTCAACCCTAGCCCTAGCCACCACCCATTGTGAGTCAGATCACCACCGTCGCGCAGGCATCGTCGGAGACGCAACCTATAGTTAGCCGTCACTTGTTTGCCGAGATCTACTCGTTGGTTGTCGAGCCGAGCATCTCTCCTTGTCTTCCTAATCACTTGGAACCGATCGCCTCTCCTTCGTCGAAATTATCATTGGCCGTAACCCTCTCCTCTGTCGAAACCACCACTGGCTATAGCCTCCACTCGCACAGCGCCGTCGGTCATCATCTCACTCGACGGTTAAGGATGCAAGCCGAGCCAATCTCCTTCTTGCGAGCCATACACGTCCAAGCCGTGTTAGTCCCTACCGAGGATCCTTCACCGAGCCGCTCCTTAGTCAAGCCGCATGTCCCAATCGAGGATTCTTCACCCGAGCTGAGCCTTCCTGTTTCTCTTTGCACGTGCCATTTCTGAGCCACATCCCCAATTGAGTCGAGTCGATCTTCCTAATCAAGCCGTAAGCTTCCCTTCAATTGGTTATTTAATCATTCACCTTGGGAGCCTTATTTTGGAGAAGTTTGGTAAGTTTTTATGGGTTGGTATTCCCATCCAATACTTATTATCCCAAATAATCCAAGTCAATAAATTGAGTTGTGGATTTAAGATGAAATGTTATTTTTACTTGAAAGTTGATTATTTTGTTGGAAGATTGGAACTGTAAAATTTCTGATTCATGGTTGTGTTAGATTCAACCTTAGTCTTGGGGTAAGTATGCTTAAGTTTGGATGTTTGATTAATAAAACGGATGAGTGATAGTTGGCAAAATTATTAATTTTGTGTATGTGAGGTTTAGGACTATAATTGGGAATTTGACTGCCAACCACAGAGTTATTATTTTAGTAAATCTCTAGGTAAGAGATTTCCCTATTATACCCACTTTGAAGCTACATGTATGTTCTATATTGTTCAGTGGTGTAACGAAGAGAGTACAACATGACTATTTGAGATAACTTTATACTTGGTTACTTCGTTAACCATTTTATGATTGAGATGCAGTATCATTGGGGCATGATATGATTAAATACTTTATTTTAAAGTATGTCTGACTGAGCTAAGATGTTGATTTTATGATAACCATGTATAGGCTATAGTGTTTTGTTAGAGTCGTACCATATGGGGTCCCTCGGGGTCACCACCTATGTATGTCTGTGTGGCTAGTTTGAGATGTGATTTAACGAAATCACTTATAGCCTGACTCTCCTTTCGGGTGATTCCTTCGGATTCATCGAGAGCCCAGATGTGTTTAGGTGGAACCACTGGATAGTGTGCGTTCGAGAGCACAATAGTATGCGGTACTTTATTACAGGACTCTAATGAGAGGCTAACAGACACAAAGTGAGACTAATAGTGGATCTCTTACTGAGTATAAATTTATACTCATTTTTTTAAATGTTTAATTTTCAGGTAAGGGTAGAGGCAAAAGCAAGCTGGCGAATGATAAGAAGTGATTGTGGTTCACCATAAGGAATAGTTCAGTAATTATATTTTCAGAGGTGTATTTCAAAACTCAGATTTAATTATTTTAAGTATTTCTTCTATTTTTATGGGGCCCAAAATAGTATTTTAATTAGCTATTTTGATTATTTAATTAATTATTTCATTTTCTCTTCATATATATTTTACTTTTATTTTAGCTAAATATTTAAAATGTTTAATTAAATTTTAGTATCTTTTTTGTTTTAAAAAAAAATGACTGCAGCTTAGTACGAAAGTTGGAGCGTTAGAGTTTTGGTCGGTTTCTTCACTTTCTTTTTACTAATTAAATATTTTAATTAAAAAAAAGAAAAAACTTAAAATGACCTCAGAATTATTTGTAATGTTTACCCTACAATCTATTGCATAATTGTTCAGCTTTCTATACAACCGTTTAGAAAATGATCATGTAAGAGGGTAAACTCATTCGCGCTATTTGATCGTTTCAACCTCCATCGTTGCACATTGCAGGATCTGTCGCTACACGTTCAAGATCTACGACCCACATAACGTTGCCCCAAGCTCCAACACAACGCCAACC
>JBBPDI010106522.1:0-10036 GCA_037974545.1 Cucumis variabilis
ACGTCACAGTGCTACACTACACCTTTGCTCAATTTTATTGATGGGCTTCCGAAATGGGGGTTGTTTATTTTTAAGAAATGATACAAAGAATTATACAATTGCACAATAGATATTCAAACGATCAATCTTGCTATCAATTGGGTATTAAGGAAGCCACAATTTCGAATCCTTCAAAGAATTATACTACTACTAAAAGAATTAACGCTAAAAGAATGTAAAATAGAGCAAGAATGGGTCAAACCTAAGGGACTTAATGAAAAAGATAAGCAATTCAAGATATAAAAAATTCAAGAATCAAAGAGTTATGTAACGGAGGAAGTTTAGATGGGAACAAGTAAGAATCTAAAAGAAAGCAATAAAGTGTTTACACAATTAAGAAAGATAAATCCTCTCAATCAATTGATAAAGATGAGAATGGATAGTTCTAGCTATTTTTCTATCCTTGAATAAAGATACATTGCAATTAACTCACAACCAATTAGTCCTATAAACTAATTGTCCTCAAGCAATGAATCAAGAAAGAAATCAAAATTCATACTAAAAGAAAATGCTTTCATCTTAGAATTGCATTAAGATTCAAAGCTTCTATGTCAAGACTCTCAAGAGAAGGAATTGAAATTCAAATCGGAAATTGAAGAAAAATCAATAGGATATACACGCTAAAGATTAATACAAAGATTCACAATCCAATCATGCTCCAAAAAATGTGCTTAGCACCTTTAGAAATTAAAATTCAAGAAATCTTGGATGATCCAGCCAATAAAATAGAATTATTTACCAAAAGCAAGAAAGGAATTCAACCAAAGAACAAAACAAAAAGCAATAAAAGTATGCATTCTCAAAAGAAATTAGCAACATCAATTCGCAAGAACCTTAGCTGCTCATTGTTTTCAAAGTAGCTCCAAAGAAATTAACAAAGAAAGTTGTCATTTCTTGAAGAAGAATTGAGAGAATTTGATTTATTTGGTAGAGAATTTTACAGAGTTTTGACTCTAAGTTTGTGTAAATCAAAAAATTAAGTGCAAATATAATCATTACAAGTAAGGGTTTATGTCGTCACTCTCCACCCCGAGCACCTCTTTACTTAGTTGAGATATAGCGTGAAGCCAACCGATATCGCTCCCCTCAAGAACGACTCTAGCTGATCGTTAAACTTTAACTTTAAACAATAAACAAGTGGAAGCTAAATCACAATTTTTTTTAAAACACAACTAACTAGAACCTTTCTTATTAAAAAAAACTTTATATAAGTTTTATAAAGACGTAACTTAATTTTAGTTATATAAAACATAACCTAAAACCAACCTTCCCAATCCTAAGTCTGATACAATAAAAGACCAACAAAGCACATATAGAAAACAACAAGACACATATAATAATAAAACAAAATCCTTCAGCAGACAGTTAGCAGTGATTTAGGTTTCGAGGACAAGATCTCTACCAGGAAAGTAGGAAAACATTTTGAAAGGTGAGAGCTAAACAAGCCCAGTGAGTGATGGTTTTTCTAAATAATTTTTCATAAACTTTTAAAAAACAATAATTCATAAATATTTGGAAACGGTAAATAATGAACAATAACATGAAAGGTTAAATTGCATAAACATTTAGGAAACAGTAACTTAAGTTCTTGTTTTTCCTGTTCGAAACCCAAGCATCTACTCATACGAGATGGTAGAGCTTACAATTCTAAATTTCAAAGAGGGACATCCCAAATCCTTGTTCCTAGCTACGAGGTAGGCGTCCCTAACTCGTTCCTATAGATAAGTGTCTTTACCTGTCCTTAGCGCCTCTTGTCCTACCACATTAAGGACTGTTTTGAGATATTTTAAATCCGAAAAACATTTATAAAATCACATCTTTTAAATTTTCTTAAAGAATCCTTTCGCATTAAGAGCCTTTAAATCTCGTAATACATTAATAAACTCATTTTCTAATATGCCATAAACATTTCTTAGTAAACAATATACTTGAGTAAATACCTTAATGAAATCACATGCTTTGAAACTATTCATAAAATATCTTAAACATATAATTCAAGTCATTCATAAACAATAGCTTAAGAACACGCTTGAAATCACTTTAATAAATTCATTTTTCACTCACTGATACAATCTTAAGTCCTTGGTTTATAAATTTATTCGATCTCTTCTTGACCTGAAATAATGGTAATATAATCCATTTTATTTTTTTTAAGCATAAAAATACCAAAAGTTTACTTAAAACTTCCAAAAATCACCAAAAAGACCCAAAAAACACCCAAGGACACATGTTAGAGCGCAGGAATGAGCGACATGGCCTTAGTCGTGCACGCTGGGCTACCCGTGTGCTAACCTCATGCACAAGCTCGTCGCACGTCTCACCTGGCTTCTTGTCTAGCTTCACACATGGCCCCCTTGCGCACAAGGCTTACCGCATGCCTTTCACGTGCTTGCCTTACGTGTAGGTTGTGTGTCTAGCATAGGTCCTAACGCATCACTAACCTCTCTTATCTTAACACACATGCCTTCTCACCTTGCATAGCTTATCACTCGGTCAATCTTCATCTTTGTCCAAAAACTATTTTTTTGTCCAAAAACATAACCCCACTTCAAAAAATCATAACTAAAAACTCCACAACTCTTTTGAGAAAATTTTCTTCTATAAACATGCTTATAAATATATTAACTTTTTTACCTCAAAATCGTAGCTTTAAATTTCAAGAGATACGTTCTATAGCTTTCTGAAAGTGCACCTTGTTCAGATATCTCCAAAACTGACATTTCTCACTTTCTTTAACTCAAAGCAAAACTCCTTTGCTCAAATTTGTCTGGCAACCCTTGTTTAGAAACTAAACAACATTTTTGAACTTTTAAGACTAGTTTGAGCTAAACGCACAAGTGAATTGGGAGAAATGTCCTTATGAAGTATTTATATTGAACCTTGCATGAACCTTTATTGACACCACCTACTTTCCAAAATTTAATTTAAGCATGCAGAGGACACCTATAAATTACTTTCACCAACTCCACCTCTTCATCATCTCACCTAACCAAAACGCCTAAAGTGTCCAACAACTAGCCAAACGCCTAATGTAAAACGTCTTACTAACCTTCAAGCATGGCTCAAGCTACACATCTTCCTCGTGTGGAAGGTTGTTCGCCCAACTCCATGTTGTCTAGCCTTCTTGCCTAGCCTCTTAACACCTAAATAACCTTTAACTAACAAGCTTTCCTCGCCTAGCCAAGCACATACTCAAGTTTGGCCGTCCATGACACTCATTTGGAGGTTCTTCTCGCCTAATGCCCTTCCAACAAGTCTTTGTCTCCTAGACATGAAACGCCTAATAACCTCTTTAGAGGTTATTTTTTTTCCTTTTGGGCGCGTAACACACCTCCAAATAAACTCCAAATGCATAGTCTTTAAACCTTTGACACTTAACCAAAATTTTCCTTCTTTTCTAACAACCATGAAACACCTTTAATGACACTTTTGAGTTCTTTTTTAACCTTAACCCAATTTAACTCTTATCCTTTCAAGCTTTGAAAAAGACTTAAGTTTTTCCTAAGATTCAAGGTTTACAATTTCTCTTCCTCTTAAGAAATTTTGTCCTTGAAATTTCAACACCCTTAGCTTAACAGTTGTTTCCTTGGTCTCAATAACTCAAAACTCAAAACCTAAATACTCTAAAATTGAAAACAATAAGGTTTAGAAATTCTTACCAGTGACTATCTCTGGTGTATCCTCTTCCTCTTGTTACAACATTGCAAAAGCTTTACTTTGTTATCGAGGTCGTCCTACACCCTTTTGCTTACTATCACTCGGTTTCTCTCCTCTAACTGTTGTAGTTTTCTATTGATTAACTATAAACCCCAAACTTTGGAAAAAAAACCTAAGTATTTTGAAGTAGTTGGATGATTAAGAGTTTAAAGGAGTTGAGGATAAAAGTGTCATGGTTAGTAGAAAAAGAAGAAAATTTTGCTAAGTGTCAAGGGTTGTAGTGTTAGGCATTTAGAGTTTATGTTGGGATTGTTTGGGCGGCTAAAGGAAGGAAAATAACCTCTAAAGAGGTTAGTATGCGTTTAAGGTTGGGCAGCCAAGCATGTGCATTAGCATTTGGAGGTTATTTGACTTGTTGGTTGTGTACTAGGCAAGAAAAGAACCTCCAAAGGAGTGTCAATGAATGAGGAAGGTTGTCTTTGAGAAGTTATTTTGTGGGCAAAAAGAGGTTAGGCGAGAAGGCTAGTGGCTTGGGCTAGGCGAGAACCTTGGCATGCGAGAAGGACGACAAAGAGGTTAACATGGCATGCCATAAGAGCTTGGAGATTAGCAAGGCAAGTCACTAGGCGTTTTGGCATGTCTTTGGGTATTTGGAATTTTGATTAAGCAAGATGAGGAAGAGGTGGAGTCGGTAAAGTGCTTTACAGGTGTTTTTGCATACTTAAGTTGGATTTTGGCTAGTAGGAGGTGTCAATAAATACTCATGCAGGATTCGATATAAATAGGTCACTTCAGATGAACATTTCTTCCCATTCACTCATATGTTTTGGCTGAAATTACTCTTAAAAGATCATAAATTGAGTCTAATTTTTTTATTAGGGCTGCTAGATGATTTTGAACAAGCGAGGATCGAGTTTGAGTTGAAGAAAGGAAGAAATGACATATTTTTTATGAATCTGAACAAGGTGGACTTCCAAAGGGCTGTAGAATTCATCCTTTTGAATATAAAGCTGAAATTTTAGGATTAAAACTTTAAGACATTTTTATGCATTTTTGTAGAAGGAAGTTTCCTAAAAAAAGTTTTGGATTTTTAGTTGTGATTTTTCAAAGTTGAATTATGTTTCTGGATAAAAGTTAAGTTTCTAGGAAAGTTGGTGGTTAGCTCATGACAAGGTAAGACTAGATGAAATGGGCGTGATATTTTTAGAATAAAGGTTATTGTGAGTGGATGATGGTTGGACGCACGACCTGTGTTCAAGGCCCGTGCAGCTAAGAAGGCACACGAGGAGGGTTATGTAAGATGCCAAGCACTCAACCAGGTGAGATGCGTTGCGTGCCTGTGCGTGAGGTAAGCACGGGGGCATGCCCAGTGCATGTGGGCAGCTCAGCACATGCTACCAAGGCCCTGCCGCCCACCCATGCCCGCCAGACAATGTCATGAGGTGTTTTGGGCAGTTTTTGGTGGTTTTTGGGAATTTTGAGTGCACTTTTGATATTTTCTTGAAAAAAGGGAATTAATTAGATAACTTTACCATATTTTCAAGTCAAGAGGAGATTGGACAAATTTATAAGCCAAAGATTTAAGCTTGGAATTGTGAGTGAAAAATGAATTTGTTTATGTAATTTCAAAGCATGTTTTAAAGCCATGATTTAGAAATGATTTATCTTAAATGTTTAAGTTATGTTATGAAATGTTATTCAAGCATGTTACTATTTAGTCAAGATTACTATTTACTGAAAAATGCTAAGTTTACTGTAAGGGTGTAAGACCCGCATCTAAGTTAAGAGTTAAAAGGATAAAATTTTGACATTGTTTTGGACTAGGCGTTGTAGATGAAAGAATGTGTTTGGTTAGTAAGTGTTAAGAGCTTATGGTTTAGGCAGTCCACGAAAAGGATGTGCATTATAACTTATGAAGTCTTAAGTGTTTTCTTAAATAAGGGTTTTGTAGAAGGTTATGCGATTAGAAGTTAATATTTAAGGTAGTTTGCGAGGAAGATATTTGAAGCATAAGTGTAACTATGTGATAAGGACTTTACTCGAGAAAAAAGGTCTGGCGAGAAGAAGTAAGGAAACTTCTCAGAAATTTCTTAAGTGTGTTAATGGGCTACGTGTAGTGGTTAAGTTAAGCATGTTTTGAATTAAACTTTAAGCTTACACGTGTGCCACTGAGAGTAAGAGCTAGTAAGAGGACAAGAGGCTATTGATGACTAAGCTGTTTAAGGAGTAGGAACATAAAGTGTTAAAATGCTGCTAGTTTAGCTATGCGAGAAGAAGAAGAATGACTTCTGTAGTAAAGTTTGTGAGTGATTTTCTTAAATGCTTTCATGTTAAAATCTTTCATATGATTTCTCTTTACTATTTTGAAAGATGATTTCAAATAAGACTGTGTTCCAAAAGGAATTTCTACGAAAAGCTTATATCCTTTCAAACAATATTTATGATGTTTAAAGCTTGATTTGTTGAATATGATTTCAATACTATAAAATGGTCTTCAAACCATAGTTGCTTCCTTGAGGCGATACTTACTTTTATGTGCACATAAAGAGTCAAGGCTACCATAGGGTGTATGGGGCTACATGATGATAAGAAGTTGGCTTATGCTTTGAAAGAAGCGTATAAAGCTTAGTAGCCTGAGCAATAGCTTAGTAGCCTAAGCGTATAAAGCTCCAAGCGTTTAGAATAAAGTTCAAATGTTGTTGTTGTTTGAGTGTTGTATCTTTGTAATAAGAATACAAACCGCTTTGTTGGTTAATAAAGATTTTGTTTGAATGTCTATTGCCTTAAGTTGTTTGTTTATTGCCTAAATTTATTGGTTAGTTTCAGTGATAAAGACTAGGCGGTTAAACAAAGCTTAAAGACCTTAAGATGAGTGTCTTTTGTGCTTAACTACATCAAGGATGCTTAAGTCACATTGGTCTCGCGAGACTAGCAAGTAGGTCTGCTGGTAGGATGTGACAAAAGGAGTTTATTAAGGCATTATTGTTTAAGGCTTATGAAAAGAAGTTTGAAAGTTTATTGTTTATAAATGTTTTATCGCAAGCAAGCTATCTATCAAATTACTCGTCACGGGGCAGGACTAAAATTTACTCGTCATGGGGCGGCTTAAAATTTACTTGTGATAAAGCAGGAAGAAAATTATTCGTCATGGGGCAAGCCTAAAATTTACTCGTGATAGGTAGAATTAAATTACTCGTAACGGGGCAGGATCGAAGATGCTATCGAGTAATCTCTACCACCTCCCAGGAGTAGATGCTTGTGTTTTGAGCAGGAAAAACCAGGACTTATGTTGCTATTTCAAATTGCTTTAAAAGCTTAAGCTTTCAGTCTATGATTCACTGTTTACTATTTCAAAGGATTTATAATTTCTATTACCGAGGGTTATGAAAAGTATTTAGAAGACTAACACTCACTGGACTCGTTTAGCTCATACTCTTTCAAAATATTTTTCCACTTTCCAGGTAGAGACATGTCCTCGGAGCCAGAATCATCACTATATGTATAAACTTACATAAAGTTTGTTTTAAATAATAGGGTTTCTAACTAGTTAGGTTTTTAAGTTACATGTTATAGCTTCCACTGTTGTTCATTGTTTTAAGGATTAAGGTTTAAGGGTCAACTGCTATATGTATAAACTTACATAAGGTTTAAGGATTCACGCCACATCTTGGGCCAAGCAAGCAGGTGCTAGAACTACAAGAAATTTTAGTTATGATAGCATAAAAAAATGTTATCATAGACTTCGATAGTGTTTTCAAAATGTTGTCGTACCTAATGTTATTGAAAGTCCATGACTTTTCCATAGCGTTTTTACAATGCTATAAAAAATGCTATAAAAAGCTGGTTGTGATAGCACATATTTGTTGCTATAAAAACTTTTCATGGCGTGAAAGTAAAGCGTTATTAAAAAGTTTTGATAGCGTTTTCTATTACGAGGGAAAAACGCTATCATAACGTTTCAATAGCATTTTTAATAATATTGAGAAAAAGCTATAAAATTATTTTTGTAGCATTTTGTATATGTTGTTATAGTGAATGTTATTGAATGTATTCGACATTCCATAGCATTTTTGTAGAGCTATGAATAGCACCATAGAAAGTTAATATATGATAGCTTTAATTCAATGTTACAGAAACATTCCATTATATTTAAAGAAGTACTATAAAAAGTTTTTATAGCAATAAAAATGTAACAACCCAACTTTTCTATCTAAGTTGAAGTCATTAATTTTGACAAAACATCTTGATTGACACAAAATATATTAAAATTCATTTGAAATCATACGATCAAAGAAAAACTTAAGTTCAGACCCTGTTTTAAATAACCAAAATTTTAAAAGTACAGTTTACAAAACAATAGTTCATGAACCCAATTCAGTCTTAAAAACTTCTAAACAGTCTCATGTACTAAGGAAAACAAGAAAACATAAACAATCAGCGAAAGCGGTTTGAGGACACCCCCTATGGCAATCACGACTCCTTCTTGCCCCTCGTCAGTCCATCTCCCTTGTTACCTTTGCCAAAAAATTTAAACATAAAAGGGTGAGTATAAACATACCCAGTAAGAGACCCACTACTAGTCTCGTTAGGGAAAAAATAAACTGATAAATTTCTATTGGAGTACCCTGCACAGTCACAGTCTTGTGACCCCGTATGATACACATTATCAGTCTAACGCCCCGAAGGACGCATAAATCAATCTAGTGTTTTGCAAAAACACATATTAGTCTAATGCTCCTGAAGGATGCACAATAAGTGGTAATCCCGTAGGACAGCTGCAAGACATAATACCCAATAGAAAAACTAACAATTCTCCCCTCAGTCCATTCTAAGCATCTTATCAGTCATTCATAATACAATCAAATTTCCTCAACACATAATCCCTTCACTTATCACCCTAATGACCGTCAACTTATTTCCACTTTAACCCCAAAGTCAGTCAGTAACATATCAACACATTAGTCAAACAAGATAAATAAACATAACATCCACTAAGTTCACAAGTGCACAATCATACTTTGGTATAACTTACACCCAGTTTAAACAATTGCCAACAAGTTCACATCCACACTTTATATAAGCAACATTTACAAATTTCAGTCATTTCAACATCCATATGTATATATAGAGAGTTTCAGTCAAACACAACATACATTCAATCTCAAGTCTACTTCAATATATACATATCATATCTGACATCCATCCTAAGTTTAGAGACAAACATACAGTCAACATATTCTACTTTATAAGTGAGTCCAGTAGAAAGTCCCTTTCCTCAAAGTTACTCAAATTTCTCAAACAAACTATATCCAACGAAAGACACCTAATCATGAGGATATGAAACTCAATTATTTTTACTATACATACTCCCACTTAATTTCCTCAATGTAAATTCTAGCTTACCAAGATATTGGCGAACCAAGCTCCCACAATCTACAATTTGATTGTGAATTCCAGGGACCCAACGTTACTTTCAACACCTTCAAGAATCAATCAACCATTTAACTAATTATTCCAACCATAACGCTTGAATAAAAATTAGAAACAACTACAACCCAACTTCAATTTCATCAATAAAACTTCAACCATTCACGGTATAGATAGAGGCGACAGCGATCAAACTTAAATGAAGAAGAGTGCACAAAACGGATCCGACAGTTGGCTTGAAGGAGTGGCTTGGCTTCTACGGCTCATGGTTGTTTACGTGGAGGCCAAACAGAGCGATTGCAGGCGACTCGGTCTAATGGGGAATGCGGTGGAAGACGTGTAGCGGTGCTTTACAGAATGAAGACTCGCAAACGGTGGGATGGCGAGGGTCGCAACGGTGCTGTGTTGCAAAGCCGAGCGACATAAAGCTTTGGGCAATACGGCTACCTGAAGATGATGGACGGTGCAGTGTCTGCAAGTGAACAAAAAACGAAGGGAAGATGGGATGGTGGCAACAAACGGAAAAATAAGAGAGGAGGAGTTGGTTGTCAGCTAGGGCGAGCGAGGAAGAAGAAAGAGGGGGGTCGCGTGCGTGAAGAGGGAAGAGAGAAAAAAAATGTTTTTTTTAACTTATTAATTAATAATTATTATTATTATTATTATTATTACCCTTCCAAATCATTTTTCCCCTTCATTTCTTTTCTTTACTATTAATTAAATTTCTCTTCCAAGCTGAAAGTAATAAAAATAACACCCAACAAGAATTTAAAATCCTAAAAATAAAGCAATTTGATTAAAATCAATTACCTTAGAGATCGGGGTGTTACAAAAAAAAAGTTATAAAAGATGTTCTATAGCTATTTTTATATACGTTATTGAAAGTATTTTGTTTTTATTAGAGCATTATTCATCG
>JBBPDI010106542.1:0-10035 GCA_037974545.1 Cucumis variabilis
ATTTCAAACTACACATGCATACATTTCAAACCATACATAATAAAACATACATAATATTACACATACATACATTTCAACTATATAAGTTTCAAAACAAAAAAATGGAAAAAATCTTATACCAAGCAAATCAACAATGGAGGATGAGGGAGAATGACAGAGTGGTGGGCGACGACGACGGCGGCTGGCGGACGGACTAAATTCTCCTTCTTCTCTCTCTTTCTCTTTTTCTTCTTTTCTCTTTTGATTTTGCATTTTGTGTTAACAGAAAAAATAGGGAAGTGAAAATATGACGCAACTCAAAAACGTCAGCCTTTCCAGCTTTTCCCGATGCCATTAGTGAAGTGTCAGGGATAGCCCAACCGTAATCATTAATGCGTCCAACCTTTGCTGATGTAGTCAACACTGATGTCGGTAAAGGTTTAAATTTAATAATATTGTTCAAAATTTTGCTGACGTTGCGTGTAAGGACGTTGACAAAAGTTGCAATTTAATAATATTATTTAAACCTTTGTCAACGTCGTGTGTAAGTACGTCGAAAAAGATTTAACCACATTATTTAATTTTTGCTTTTCCCTCACGTCATCTTCAACCATCGTCGACATTACCTCCTTATCTCGATGTGTCTTCCACCACATCGGCGTTGTCGCTTTTTGTCGACATCGTTTTTCCCTACGTTTATTACGACATCGAAAAAAGCCTAATTTCTTGTAGTGATGGTTAGTGGAATGTGAAGTGTTGAAATTTGGTGAGCTAATTACATACATTTTTGCATGTAACTAGGTTATTTAAAGGGTTTATTTAAAACATTTGAAGACTTTTTGAACATTTGACAAATTTTTATTTTACAAAAATTATACCAAATTATTTTCGCTCTACCAAATCTCAAAACCCTAAAATTCTTCCTCCAATTTTCATCCCTCCCTCAATTTTCTTCACATATTGGGTTCCACCATCCAGTTCTAAGTTTGGAGAATAGCGGGTCAACTCTAGTGGTGGTCTCGACTTTAAGTTTGTAAGGAGATATGAGGATCAGGAGGCTATGAAGGTATGTATTCATTTAGCCCCAATTTTTTTAAATTAGGCTAGTTTGCATGTTAATCTCTATTTTTTTTAGATGTAATTAAAGTAGAATTGATCTTTATTCCATTGCGCATGTCTCTTAATTCATCATATGGTATCAGAGAATGCTAGTTTACTCAATTGCATATGGAGGGTATTTCAATTTATTTGATAAATTGTGTGAATGAACTAAAATGGATAGTTTATGGTTTTTGCCCTAGATTAAATGTCTTTTTTTTTGCAATAATTATTGTAATTGACCCTGTTTTATGGTTTATATATTATTTCAAAGAGTGTGTATTTTTATTAAAGTCATTAGATTGAAAATCAGGTTGTAATTGTTACACCGAAAGCGAGAAAGTTCAAAGTTTTCTGGTGAAAAATTGAAGACAGACTCGAATTAGGCCTTTCAGGCCCATAATCTGGCCCCCATATGCAACCCGAATTTAGTTGCAATGCAGAAGCCTTTTCTCTCGCATCCTGTTCCGTCCAATCAAATGCAGCACGCGACCCACACTTTGCCCTTAGTGCCTGGTTCCTCCTACCCACTGAGTGCCCGTGGGTCGATCCAGGTCTGACCCGATCTGAGTGTTCCACCCATGTGCTGCTACACGTCTGGTTCTCTGCTTCACCTGATCCAGTTCGACCCACCTAGTGACCTACGCACAACCTATTGGGTTCTATTGGTTTAGGTGGGTTCAAGCCCAATGGTTGGGTCTTGGGCCGACTCAACTTATTTTAGGCCGGTTTAAGCAATCTTTAGTGCTTTTCCAATCGGTTTGAGTGGTCCAGGAGCAATTATGTACAACGCCAAATTATTATTGTAATAATTTAGTTTTTAGCTTTATTTAGGAGCCAAAACCAGTGAATTTTAAGGTGTTTAATTAATTATGCATGTGATGTATGTTTTAATTAATATTTAAATTGTATATGCATATAGTATGCCATATAGATTTAAATTTCCACTATAGGTTAACATGTTCATGCATTGAAAGTATGTTATAAGGGTTATAATGTATAATATGCATGTTAATAATTAATATGATTAATTAATTAAGTTAAAACTTAGCAAACAAAACACTTATGCTTATTATAACAGCACAACACAAAGTATATGACAAACAAAACATCTATGCTACAAATAAAACTTTACAAACGAACAAAGTCACTTCCATTATAATAGCACAAAGCAAAGTATTAAGTTCCTACATACATGTCAACATGATTATTCCTAAAACATATGTCTAAGCCTATTGAACAAAATAGCTTTTCAATGGCTACCATAATTGTAGGATAGTCAATGCCACAAAGTATCAAGTTCCTAAGTACATGTTAACATGATTCCTAAAACATATGTCTAAGCGGATCGAACAAAATAGTTTTTCAATGAATATAATAACTGCAGGATAGTCAACCCAACAACACATTATGTAATCAAACCCACACGAAAAAATATAAAATTATATGTTTTACAAATTTTACCTTTTAGCAAAGTAAACATGTGTTCCAATAAATTCCGCCCATTCCAATCTTACGACATCTAAATCATCTTGTGAGTATGTCGAATCTAATCCTTCCATCTATTCATCATTTAAAAATGTATTAATATGCAACATTTGTAAACAACATAAGTAGTACAAAAAAGGTAAAATAAAATTCTTACTACTTCCAAGATTGTCCTATTGCTTTAAAATATTATAGCATGCATGAATTGCATGTGACATAATACCCGCACTCTACAATGCAACCTTGCTTTGGACACTATCCATCAGAAAAAAAAGAAAAAGAAGATACTTAAAGGTTAGGCCTTAGTCAAACTTGTTTGCAGAAGAGAATATATGAGATATTTAGTTAAACTTGTTTGCAGAAGAAGGATACAATATACTTAGGTTATATATTGAGCAATTTTATTTTGGAGAGTTTTTTCTATAAATTTGAAAAGAAAACCACATGGAAGAAAGAAAGATATAGCAACGAAGAAAAAAAAAGATATGATGAATTGGAACAAACTTAAACTAAATACGTATCTTAAAATGGAAAAGTGAAGAAAGATAGTCTAAAAGCAATTTGTAAAGAATTTCACAATGGCGACATAAACAATTTAACCAAAAAAATTATATGCTAGAAAGAAACTTTTGTTTCCATCAAGAGATTAGCACTATGCATACTCAAAATTAATAGAAAATTGAACTCAATTTTATTTATCATTATCATATGCAAAAACTGAATTAAACTCAATTTCTAATGGAAAAACAAGATTTACATTCAAAGTCCAAGATTACCATGCTTCAAATAATTTCAAGAAACTTCAATAACTTCAAGAATCCGCTTAAATTTTCTAATAAAGAATCAATGTCTTGCACATTGAAAACACCTTACATGCTTATTCATTCCAGAAATTAATATTAATTTTGGAAACAAATGTTTACATAATCAAATTCATGTTTCCTCGAAGAAAATTAAACAAAACATGCTAAATTTGACACAAAAGTGTAAATTTCTAAAAAGGATGCATAACCCACTAACCCTTCATTTCAAATAAGACTTACCCCTCCTTAGATTACAAAAATCATGTTGGAATCAAAGAATTGCATAATCAAATTGATAAAAAAAATGGAGAGAAATTTTTTGTGAGAAAATTTGGTCCTAGGGCATTTTTCCAAGTAATGAAGTGATGAATTTTGAATGAATTTGATGGAAGTGTCGCGACGTAATCGCGATGTGGAGCGACCGACATCCTCGTTTATTTAATTTTAATAAATAAATAGATTCAAAGTTGCCACCAATCAAATTAAGGTGTGATTGGTCACAATAAAAAACATTAATCTATGTAAATTCAGATTTTGGTTTGGAAGTTAGTGGTATGTAAAGAAGATGTTAGCACCCTACAAACTCATAAAAATAGTTACCAAAATTTATCTTTTAAACTAAGTTAAAATGGTTCACGAAACAAAGTTTTGATTTGTTTATTTTAAAATGTCCCATAGTTCTCAATTCACATATAAAAAAGAGGCTAAACATGAATTGATAATTATGTGTGACATTGGGTGGCATAGGAGCCATTAGAAAAATTAATTTACTTTATATTTCAAACTTTGATATTTTAATTTCCTCCATAGGTGTTTAATGAAAAATTTCATGTATCTAAAGAATTAATAAATTTTAAAATACATATTTGTTTATAATTTTTAAGACAATTTATTAATTAAATTGCAAAATGAAAATTTTCATGTATTTATGAAATTTAAATCATTAAATTCATAAATAAACATTACTCCATTTCCGTTTCAATTTTTTATATTTATATAAAATTGGCAAAACTCAAATGAATTTTTCATACATTTTGCAATTATGAAAATTGAAAAAGATAATAATAATAATAGCAAAACATGTGAAATTATATTCACCCAAATCCGCCATTCACACAACAAATTTAATAAACAGTGAACAAAAATTTAACAAAAGTCAAATTAAACTAAACTGTTAATCACATCACCAATTAATATCAAATCCTGTTGTTCCCTAATAAATTAGAAGCCATATTAAATTCAATTGGCCTAAATCTAATAAATTTGAGGGAATTAATCACAATCAACAATCAAGAAAAGAAAAGAAATTCATAAAAAAAAAAACTTTGAAAACCAATTTGGGAGAAAAGTTTCCTTGCTTTTTTTTTTTTCAACCCTTCCAATTGACGATAAATGGAGGAGAAGATTTTTTTTACCGTCTGTACCCCTTTCAAAATTCCTTTTTACATTAAAAAAAAAGAAATCTCCTCCTTTTTTACTTTTATCTTTTTATAAGGTAATGATTTGGTTGTTTTTTTAGAGTGGAAAGAAGGTAGAGGGAGGAAAGTGTTCAAAGAGTGGAGAAGGTGGGGAGAGCGGTGATGAGAAAAAAGAGAGTGGTGATGAGGGAAAGGCGAAAAAAATGGTGGAAGAGTTGTGGGGAAGTGGTTGAGGGAAAATAGGGAGGGAAACGTGAGATTAAGTTTTTTTTTTAAAAAAATAAATTTAAATTAAAAAAATTCAAATCCAATTTTCTTTTATAAAAATAAAATATAAACAAATAAGTCAATAAAATAATAAATGTAAAGATAAGAAAAATAAAGAAAAAAATAAGGTATCTACGAAAAGAATTGGAGAAAATTTAGGTATTTATAAAAAAAATAATAAAGATGACTGCGGCTGGGATTCAAAATGGTGATCTGAAGGATGCACGCGCGAAATTTGACGGAAAGATGGATGTTTATGAAAAGATGTTAAATATTTACGAAACTGTCATGGAAGAAATTCGTCAAAAACTAAAAAGTGGGAGCTAAGATTCGAAGCCAAAACGTTGAGGGTGCATGCATGAGAAGAAGAGAGAAGAGTTGACGAGCACAGAGGCGTGAGGATGACTTTCAAATAATTAGGAATTTATTTGCGTCAAGTGAGGTTCGAAAACGCGCACTGAGGATCAGATTGAACAACTATTCCTTGCATAAACTTTCAAATATTTACAACTTTTTCCCTACAATTTTAAAATTCTCATTCTTATTTAGGCTTTATTTTTGTTGCCTTAGCTTTGTGAAAGAGTCTAGTTTATAATATGCATACAAATACCAAAATAATGAATATAAGCATACTGTGAAACACAAAATAGACCGATAATTATGGGTCAAATATTGCCCCATCCTGTACTAAGGAAGGCAAAGAGTTACTGAGAGTAAAAAATTTGTTAGGAAAATTACAAAGAAAGAGGGAAATTTGTTAAATTTAGGAATTATTTTTTTTATTAGAATTTTTTTAATGATAAAATTTATGTCGTTAATTAAAGACGCGAAAATTGTGTTATGAAAAATTAAATTGTGTCAAGAAAAAATTTGCTTTTTTATTTTTAACGACACGTTTTACTCCATCCCACCCCCTTTTCCTTGATTTCAAGTGTTATCAAAACTCATATTTCTAGTAGGTATCAAACGACGAACTTGATTTAAACAGTGTTGCGATCCATTATTCGACGGGTAGTCGCTAGATTGGTGGATTCGACAGCGAAGGCTTGTTGTGGCATCAACGACAGCAGTGGCTGGAGTGTGGAATCGACGACGACGGGTGGTAGAAAATTGAAAGGCAAAGGTCCTTCACAACGATGCAGTAGCCAATTTCGTTCGACGCAATTTTTTTGCATTTTTGATAGAGAGAGAGAAAAAAATTACTCTAAGGCTTCGTTCGACAACATCATTTTTGCTTGAGAGAAAATTTGAGGTTTTTATTAGTTTTAATTGCGTGAGGAAGGAAAATTAAAAATTTTTTAAATTTGAGGTTTTTTTATTTGAAATTTTTTTTAATAACACAAAAAATTTGTCGTTAATTAACAACGCTAAAATTGTGTCAAAAAAATTTATCAAAAAATTTGTACCCAAAACCAACGCGCTACCAAGTTGCGCTACATCCCTTTCAATTGGTCTACAGTGTTCTTGTAGAGAATCCCTGTCTTGAGAGGTATCACCTGCAATGTTACACCTATGGATAAACCACCAATCTTGATGAGAGTGACATATAGGTGAACAATTGAAAACCAATTTATGTCTTGTTTACTAAGTTATCCTCGGATTGACTAATAAGATATAGGGTTAATTAGTTTAAAAGAAAGAAGTTTTTGTTTTTTTTAAAAAAATGTTAGTGATGATATGATGATGTGTATGTTGGTAATGCAGATAGAGGAGGTGTCAAACCCTAAATCAAGACCTTGTTTTTTAAAAACTGATTTTGATGTGGTTTATTTTGTGTGAATTTTGAAGGAATTTTCTTAGAGAAGAACTTGAACCATTGACCTTAAAAGAGTTGTATAGTCTTGAGAAATAATTGGACAAAACTCTTTCACAAGCTAGATAGCGGAAGGTAATTCAAGATAAGGATTGGTTTTTTCCTTTTTTAGTTTAATTTTATTCTTTTTATTAGGTTGGAATCACTAAATTCATTATATTAGTAATGTGGATTTCTCTATTGAGTAGTGATTTCTCCCCTTTAGAATTTTTTATCCTTTTGTTTTTCTTTTTGAATTGGCCCTACCCAAAATTATTTTGATATATCTATCATATTTTTTAATTTACACTTGGTGCAGCCAATATTGTAATACATGTTTTGGTTTTGATACTTATTATTTAACTCAAGCATATTTGAAAGTTCTCCCTTTAATACATGTGTGTGGTGTTATCTTCAGAAAATTTCTTACTATTATAATATCTTTTAAAAAATTGAAAGAAAAGAGGAAAAGGAGTGTACCCTTCGATCTGATTGATTAAGAGAGAAACATAAAGTGAAAAAGAAGATTTGATCTAATAACAAAATTCTTTGAGATGCAGTGTTGGATATAGAGGGATAACCTCGTTTCTACTATATGCAGCTTTCATAAACAGACTAATAACTTTCTCAAACCTCGTTTCTCCAACAATGGCTAATTTATCGAACCCAAAGAACCAGAACCTCAAAACCCTAATTGAAATACAAATAGATTGCCATTAACAAAAGAAATAGCAATACCTTCAGTTTCAAAGCTCTCCAAAGCTGGAATTTGTTTCTCACCCTCCCATGGCGAAATCTCATCTATCAGCTTCAATTCTCGAACAAGAACGTTGTACATTCCAATCATAAGGCTTCTTTCGCGTAGGCAGTTCACGTGCGTATGGGTCGTTGTTCATTCACTGTGGAACATCGATCGTCGTTCGTGTGGGTAGTTGAGGTGGGTATGGGTCGACGTTCGCATGGGTCACTAAAGAAACTGTTGTCGCTCGTTCACTGTGGGTCACCCACAGTTGTCTGTTCACTGTGAGTCATCATTTGCTGTTGCCAAATATGGATTTGATGGTTGCTAGCCGAAACCTGATGGTGGAGGGTGGGTTTATGTGCTCGTGGAGAAGGAGAGAAAGTGGGAAGAGAGTGATTTTCTAATTTGTTTTATTAATAATTTAATGAGAAGGGGTTGGAGGAAAATTTAAAATAAATAAGAAAACTTGAGAGTTTGGTAAAGTTTCAGCAACATACATGTTTGTTGTTAAAACTATTTAATGTTTAATGACATTATTGCTGTATTACTAATTCTTTTAGTGGTGTGTATTAATAACGTGTTGTTAATAGTAATATTTTGTAACACATTTTTTTGTGTTGCTATAAACAATCATTTATTGGCAAAAAAGTCTTCTGCTACTAAAACTTTATCACTAAATAATAAATTTCTTGTAGTGACATTTAATGGATTTATATTATATTTGAAAATACCAAACTAATAAAGGAAACAACATCTTGAATTATTTGTTTTTTTCAAAATACATAAATCTTGGATTTTCAAAATAACATAAAAAAAGAGGAATTTCCAAAAATAGTAAATTTTACACAATATTTACAACTTATTACAAATTCTATTACTGATATTCATTGATATGCTACAATGATAGAAGACTATTATTGATAGAATCTAAAATTTTGTTATAGCTCGTAAATATTTTAATTTAATTTGCTATTTTTAAAGGCCCCTAAAAAAATACACAGTCAATTTTATTTTCAAAATCTTTCATTAATAAATTTTATAAATACTAAATATTTGGTTGTTATGGTAAGTCCACTTTCATTTATCTAGAACAAATAAGGTTAGTTTTCTAAAAATTTTAAATAAAATTTCTTAAATAAATAAGCCCAATAAACTGTCAAACGTCATATTTCTTGAACAAAATTCAAACATTTATCAAAGTTTTTATTTTTCCTCATTCTTATAATTGAAGATTTTGTCTTTTTTTTTTTCAAAATTTCTTTTGTTATATGTTGTTTTGTCCCTAAGTCATTCAATTACAATGTATTTTATATATCCGGGAGCCATGTAAGTACAACTACTTTGTGAGTTACGCTATTGTAGTTTATTGGTATTAAATTTAACCCTTTTTAGCTTGCAATTAAATTTTTATATGTTTTGATAATCAGAATTTAATAACTTATGGTCCCATTTAAGGACAAGATTCATTTTATGTGAAATGCAACAAATTCAACAAATTCAAGATATGCTAGTGTTGTTTATTGGTACTAAATTCAACTTTGTTTAGTTATATGTATTGGTCTCCACAGTCAAAATTTAATGACTTATGTTATCACATTTAGTGACAAGATTTCTTTTATGTGATATGCAACCATAGATATATTACTATGTATTTACTCTATGGGAACTTTTGTATTCAAGTATCGTATTTTTCCGCATACAGTGTATTTCTTTATGTATAGGAGTACCATACCAATGGCTTGCAATTTAAGTTTGTTACAATACATAAACATTATTTGAATACCTTCAAAGATGCTTGTGAATACTTAGGCACACTCATAATGAATGGATACCAGTACATTGGCAACATTTTAGAATCAAAATTCTAAATAAAAATTAAGCATGCTTTTTATTTAAAAGATACAAATAACTTACTTTTATTGACGTCTCTGAATCTGCAAAATACCGAATTGGGACACCACCTGTCGAAGACCTTCTTATTCTTTAGGATGATATTGGTTTGTGGAAATCAATTCGAATGCGAAAAAATTTAGAGGTATTTGAGAGAAACTCTTTTCTTTTTGCAAAGAGAAAAAACCTTAATTTTTTTTTCTTGATTAATTTGTTAAATAAAACTATTTCCTTCTAGATATTTATAACCCTCTTTCTTTCTTGATTAATTATTAAATTTACTATTTAATTAACAATTAATCAATTATTTAATAATTAATTAAATTATATTTAATTAATATTTTATTCAAATCTTATTTGAAAGAATATCTTTCCAATATCTTATAGATTTATATTAATATAATTAATTAAATCATATCTAATTAATATTTGATTCAAATCTTATTTGAATGAATATCTTTCCAATATCTTATAGATTTACATTAATATAATTAATTAAATTATATTTGATTAATATTTCATTCAAATCTTATTTGAATGAATATCTCTCCAATATCT
>JBBPDI010106552.1:0-10035 GCA_037974545.1 Cucumis variabilis
TTATAGAAACATTCAAGCTGTTGGAAATCATTTGAAAGACATGATACTCGAACTTCATTCTTGATTATAAATTCACAACCCGTTCTTAGCATGAAGTTTAGGTAATACTAACACCTTATCGTCAAAAGATGGCCTAGGCATCGAAACACCTCTTTGACAAAACACGGACATAAGATACAGTTTTCACTATATCCTTCTCCTTTCGAGCACAACAAAGTATACCTTTCCTAATGGATTAAAGCATATACCCGTCAACCTTTCCATCAATAGCAGAGTGAACTAAATGTGCACATAGGACTATAGAGAGTACATAGAACATACGGACTGCTGGTTACATGGGATAAAACATCTGCATGCTCGAACATCCAAGATTTGCTTAAAATTTCCCAAAACACCAAAATAACCCAAAAATTGTGCCATGACACTACTGACTGCATGGCATGGGCACAAGTAGCATGCACGTGCATAAAGCATCAAAATGCCCAACTGCATGTTTGCATTGCGCACACACATGGCGCGTGCGCCTGGCTGTATTGTGTCATAATCGCAACTTTTTAAATACAGGACGGGCGATTGTACGACACTTGTTCTAGCTCAGTCAGTGAAAAAGTCAGCCGTATAAAATCCATAAGTCGCAAAAAACTCACGGTACGATATAGCCTCTTTCACGTTTTGAGAGAATGAGTTTTTATAACACGTGAGATTGAAAAAAGGAATTGAAAATATCGTTAAAGAAAACATTGAAGACTGCCAATTGCAAAGAAAGCTTAGAATGTAATGTACAACAAGGCTTAGTTGGGGATTCAAGTACTATGTCTTCCCTATGGTACATTTTAAACATTTTTAGCTTTGGCAGATTTGCATATGAAAATGTCAAAACGTCACACCCTAGGTCGGTGACAATAAAAGGAAAGCAAATGACTAACCTAAGTACAATACATAAATATTAGGTTGTTTGAGGATGTTCGGGCATGCGGCCATGGGCAAACAATGCCTTGGACAAGCATGCTCGTGACATTCTCCCCCACTTAAATAGTTGACGTCCCGTCGACTGACGAAGCCGAAATTCTTCGATCTTTTACTTCTACGCTTCAAGGTCTTCGACACGTTTCCAACTTGTTTCTTCCACGAGGAAGTTCTTCCACTTGAATAGGAATTCTTGGATTCTCCTCGTGGGCCTTCTACCTTTCCTTACTCTATCAGCAAGGATCTCTTCGACTTGTCTATCTTCTTTCTGCTTCAGGTCGACAAATGGTCTTATACCATCGTTGTGCTGCTTGTCATTGAGGTTTTGATGGTAGTGTTTTAAGTTGCTTATATCAACTATTGGATGAATTTTCATTCATGCGGGCAACATCTCCCTATACGATGCATTTCCCATCTTCTTGAGAACTTTCATAGGCCCTTCATATTTTTGGATGAGTCATTGGTCTTTATGCCTTTTGAATCAAATTTTTTCCGCTTTCAGCTTGATGAGGATTTGATCTCCTGCATGAAACTCAAGAGGATGCTGCTTCTTATCAGCCCACTTCTTCATACGCTTCGAGGCTAACCAAGATGGTCTTAAGGTTACCCACCTTTGATGATGTGTAATGAAATCCATGGAAACACTCCCACAATCTCGTCAAAACAGGCAAGGGTTTGAGAAGCCCAACAACTTTTGCTTTCTTGACTTTATCTTGTTGGCAGATGAGGTACTTCTTCGTGTACTGCACGACATCATCTCACATATTAGGCCAAAAGTAAGATTTCTTCAATAACGCATATGTCCTTTGCCACTCAGGATGGCCTGCCCATAGTGTGTTGTGACGTTCGTACAGTAACTTTTTCCTCAGATCATCTACTCTCGGAACATACAATCGATTTCCTCTTGTCAACAACAAGTCTTCTTCAACCCAAAATTTTCTTGTTTTATCGGCTTTGGCTAGAGCAATAAGAGCTTGGTGTGATACCTGTTTTTAATTCTAGTATAGGATGTCAAATTTCAGTTAAAACTACTATAGAAATTGGTCTTCAAATATATGCGCGGAAAGGATTAAGCGATAAAATCTTTTTTTGTTAGAATAAGTTTTGCAATTGAGAAGTTAATTCGTGAGGTAGTTTTGAGAAAAAAAGAATTTGCAGTAGAATTTATAAGTCTAAACGCTCTCAAAAGAAAGTCTGTAAGTTTTAAAAAGTCTAGGAGTCTGGGTAGTCTTTGCGATAAGAACAAGAGTTTCGTGATGAAGAAGTCTGCGAGGAAGCCTTGAAGTTTAAATTCACTATAAGTGTTCTAAGCGAGTAGAAGTTGGTTAGTTCGCGAGGAAGGTTTCTTGTAAACATATATAACTACGCGATAAGGTTATTCACGAAAATTGTTGTGGTTAAATTTATTTACGGTATGGGGTTAGGTGAGAAGTAAGGTCTGACTAAGAAAATGTCAAATGTGATTCGACAGGGGTTAACATGTTAGATTAAGAAAATGTCTCTCCCTCTCCACGAGTACAAAAGAAATAGAAGAATTTTTGTTAAAGTGTGGTGAGTGGTTTTCTTCTTAAATATTTTGTGATTCCACTTTACTATTTTGGAAGATGATTTCAAATGAGAAAGTGTTTCAAAAGATGTTGTAAAAGTATTTCAAATGAGAGTGTTAAATCTTGATTTAATGATTACGATTTCCATGCTATGAAATGGTTTTCAAACCATTAGTTGATTTTTGTAATGCTAACTTTTATGTGCAGATAAAGAGTCAAGGCCACCATGGGGTGTACGAACCACATGGTGATAAGAAGTCGGCTTATGCGTTGAAAGGAGCGTATAAAGCTTAGTGACCTGAGCAACAAGGATGAATCTGTATGTTCTCAGATGTTGTTGATACAATAGTCAAATGCGAGGTAATGAGACCAAGCGTAGAGAACGATTTGAGATCCTTGGCGAAAGGAATGAATGTTATCTAATATGTGTTTATGTGAAATTGTTATGTTATGAATATATTAAGCATAAAGAAAGGTTTATGCGAGATGAAATTATTTGATGTCATTTATGTGAAATGATGTTTATGAAAAGGTATTGCGAAAAGGTTTATGTGAGATGAAATTATTTGATGTCATTTATGCGAAATGATGTTTATGAAAAGGTATTTCGAAAAGAATTTCATAAAACCTCAGTTTGTTGACATTTTTTCAAAAATTCATCTTCCAAGATCAGGCGTTTAGGCCAAGTAGAGAAGGTTGAAGGATTTGCGGCAAGATGACTCCAGACCTTTTGGAAATAAAGCATCGGTTGTTTGGTCAAAGTGTTGTAATTATGTATCAAACACATGTTATTAATAAACGTTTTGATAGGTATTTATTATACTTGGCGTTTAGGTTGACCACCTTTGCGTTTTAAGTTTTGTTGATAGTATAAAAAGGAGTTGAGAATAATATTTTGTGATAAAAAAATTTCAAAGTTGTAACAAACTCACATCCTATTCCTACTACTTCGACATTTTCATTGATAGTACGGTTTGGGGTGTGACACTTAGGCAGAGGGATCCTTCTAAATGAATTCCATAATGATATCGTGCATCGATGCATCAACTTTACTCGTATGCATGCGGGCAAGCATACACAGGATCGCATGCTGGACTTTACAACTGAGAGCGTTGGCAGCTAGATTAATGGTTCATCTTTTGTGCTTAAACTTGAAGCTAAATTCAGCCAAAAATTCTTGCGACCTCAATTGCTTAGAAGTCATTTTTCTGGGTCATGTTTATCAGATTTCACGATGAATGGTGATCCTAGTAAATATGGCCTCCAGGCCCTCAGACAATGGACCGCGACAAGAATTTCTTTCTCGAAGAAATATACCTCTTTTCAACACTATTAAGCTTACGACTCTCGTAAGCTATTGGAGATGGCCTCTTGGGTAAGGACGCCTCAAAGGGCAAAGTCTTACATGTTGGTCTCAACTACAAACAACTCAGACATGTCAACCAATTCGAGGACAGGGGACCCCTCATCATTGTCACCTTTAATTCATCAAAAGTAGTTTAACATTCAGTTGGCCATTTTCAAGTCGTACCTTTCTTCAACGACTCAGACAATGGTGCAATCCTTCTCAAGAATCATTTGATGAATCAACGATAGTAATTAGCCAATCCAAGGAAGGAACGTAACTCTGTTAGAAAGTGGGGGCTCTCCGCTTCTTAATAGTTCACAACTGATCTTCGTCCATTCAAATCTTTCAGCATTCAATGACATGACCCAGAAAATTGATATGTCGTTGAGCAAAAAAGTACATTTCTCTTTCTTGACATATAACTGATTCTGTTGGAGCTTGTCAAAGGCTAACCGAAATGGACCTGGTGTTCTTCAAGGCTAGAACTGAAAATCACAATGTCATTAAGATAAATCACCACAAATTGATCTAAACACTCGTGGAATACCTAATTCATCAAGGTGCAAAAAGTTGCGGGGGCATTTGTCTAGTCGAAGGGCATTACGAGGAACTTGAAGGCTTCATACCTTATTACGTAAGTAGTCTTTGGTTCATCCCCTTGTGCATAGACATATATACAAATAACTAACATCAGAGTTAAAACTAACAGACTAGAACAACCCACAACTAAAACTCCAACCATATGTACAACCCAAAAGACTAACTCAAAACAATACATATTGAAAAAAAACTCAAAACTACGCCACTAGCAAATCGACAAATGGAGTAAGGTACTGGTTCCACGATCTCTACCTAGAAAATTTAGAAAACATTTTGGATAGCATGAGCTGAATAACCCAATGAATGACTAATTAATTACTAAACATGCCTTAAAGATATGCTTTGCATAAAATAGTTAAATCATAATTTTAAGAACGATGCAAAGCTCATAAATATTCATAAAGCATTTCTTAACAATAAATATTTTCATATAGATTTCTAAAATACTAAAACTTAAACTTTCTCTTTCTTGCTATACCATATATTTCTATGAATTAATTGAGATATGATACTTAGACGACGAAAAACCTAGGCATCAGTAGTGCTCTATCTTGTAGGTAGCTAGGAGATGGAAAAGCTAGGCGTTCATATAGGCCCTCATCTCAAACCTAGTTACAGTGCACAGAAAACTATAATACCTCCATAGGGTTGCTATATGTATCTCATAATAAACTCGGTATAGACATAAAAAATTCAAAACTCATGTTTATAAATCTCTTATCATGAAACCTCAAATCATGCCCAACTTTGCATATAAAACCTTCTTTCATAATAATTCTAACTTTATCATCATTTTCATACTTAAAAACGTTTACTAAAACACATGCTTTGAAACATAACATTTCACTTAAGCTCAAATAGCAAAAAATATTACCTTGAAAAACATGTTTGTAAAACAATTAACTTCAATAAATTAGAAACTATGAAGGTTTAGTTGTCTGGCTTCTGCCACCATTATGAAATTGTGAGTTGCACCAAAGTCAACTATAGTGCTTTTTGCTTGCTTTCGATTGACCCAGGTGTCAACATACATTAGACCCCCTTTCGCACGTCTACTTGTCTCCCTTACTTTCTTCTAAAGAGAGGACAAGAATCTCATGGCCTCCACTCTAGGATTTTCAACTACCTTCGCCTGACCAACTTTCCTTTTTGAGTGATTCAACTTGTCATCTGATTCTAAGGCTAAAAAGGCATAAAAGGCATAGCAAGTCGATTGATTCAGACATTCCTTAGCTTGATGTGGCCCCTTACATATGTAGGAATCGAGAGGACGATTTGGTGTGTTCGTTTTCCCCTACTGTGGATCGGAGAGGATACCTCCTCTTTTCAATGCCCTAAATCAAACTCGATGCTAAGTTTGATTGCTCTCTTTGGAGTGACAACAAGCCTCGTTTTCCCTTAATGTGGATCGAGGAGGATTCCTCCTCTTTTCAAAGTCCTTAATCAAACTCGATGTTATGTTTAGAACACTAAGAGTATGTAGTTTAGTTTTGGTTATGCTATGCCTCACTTTTTTATGGTTTGCATTTACAAGCTTTTCTATTCTTTCTTTGGTATGAAATGTGGTAACTAAGCCTTGCTAGACCCAATGGAGTAACCTTTCTTTGGTTCTACATTTAGTTTCTAAGTTTGATTGCTCCCTTCGGAGTGACAACAAGCCTCGTTTTCTCCCAACTGTGGATCGAGAGGATTCCTCCTCTTTTCAAAGTCCTCAATCAAACTCGATGCTATATTTAGAACACTAAGAGTAGGTGGTTTGGTTTCTTAGATTTCCTTATTTTAAATTTCAATGCAAAAAAAAAAACTCCTAAAATTTCTCAAATACTCTCAAACCCCACCTATAAAATCTTTAAAAGTTGTATTCCATAAGTCTTATCTTAGTCTTTATTCCAAGAACAAAATTGATCGTTCAAACATGTTACTATTAGAAGTTCTGTTTGTTTTTGGTCTCGATATAGATTCAATTCGGAGATAGTCTAGTAAAATGGGTGTTATTTGTAAAAGATGGAGAACATTTGGTGCTATTTCCAACCATCACCCAGTTAAATTCTATCTAAAATGTAATGAAGCCTAGCATCAAAGACAATTTATGATTTAGTGCATTGGGAAATAGTTAAATTTTAAAATACTATCATGCTACATAACTTGAAAAAAACAACAAAAAAACTCCTACATTTTCAGTTAAAGGAAACACTTGCCTCTTATCATGCTCTTCCTTCAGTCAACAGCAACGCCATGCTTTTGGACTATTTTCAAAGAACAATTATGAAATTGTGAAAAAGGAAATCAAATTCAAATGTAAGATCACAGCTAAAATGAAAAATTGAATAGCAGAGATGAAAATTTAAGCATCTTCTAAAAGTACAGGAACTGCAGAAGAGCTCTTTTCAACCTCTGCAATAACCAATTGAATGCTACCGTTCATATAAATGTGTGTATATAGTGGATGTCAAGATTCTGCCCAAGCATGGTTTATAGAGGTCCCATTTTGGGGGGCCAATTCTTTTCTCTGAAACAAATTTGTCGACAAGATGTTGATGTGAGATAAGGATGACAAGATAAGAAGTAATTACAAATGTTTCTAAGTGTTTTAAAGACTTGAAGTATAGTGAAGAACAATGACTTTGGAACATATACATATACTAGTTAAATAGGTTGTAAGTTATAAACTTTGTCAAAACCTACTACTTCAATCTCTAGTCTACAGCCCCATGTGATGTTGATTTAAACACACATTTTCTAATTACCCACCTAAACAAACATGTTGTATCACATCCAATCCATTGATGAAAGAACAAATACTCATCCATCCACACTCAGTTCCAAGAGGTCCACGAGCTAAGGCAGCTGACTCCTCAACCTTACTTGTTTCAAGATTTTGGAGTTTAGGAGCAACCGTGTCAAGTTCTTCAACAATTCCTGTTACGAGTATATGTGAGAGTCATAAGAGGAGGGGGAGAAAATGAAGATCTTGTTAATAACCATTTGGTTTTAGAATTTGACTACGAATTCAAATGTTTACCTAGAGAAAATAAAAATTATTATGGTTAAGACCAAAACTAAATAGTCATCAAATAAGACTTAAGAGATTTGATTTTAACAACCTTCCCGTTGTACTTGGGATCCACTCTGGCCTTATGCTGGAAAATTGGTTTGGAGCTTATCATAAGCTTTTTAGCTGCTCTTCTGTAACCTTTAGGTACTCTTCAGAGCTATAAGCTTTGCTTTCTAATGAAGAATTATCTGCTGTTAAAATACATGAACAAATTCTCTTTCATAAACCCTGTATCATAATAGAGGCTGACAGAATGATGATTCTATAACCCTACCGATAGTTTCATTCTTAACATTCGTAGACACGATGCATAACAACTATCCAATTCTATTTCATGTTCTCGAATGGCTTGGTTTGACAATAATGTTAGTTTTTGTTTTCTGTTTTAAAAAATAACATTGCTTACTGATTTTTTTTCCATTTGGCATTTTACTTTTTCTATGTAGCTTTCTTTCCCTAGAATAGAAGTACTGATAACAAATAATATGGATGATAAAAAAACTTAACCACTCACTTGGTTCAGCCATTGAAAACTCTTCTGCTTTAGGAACCAGAAGGTGAGTCTAAAACAGACTCTTTTGCTTTAGAAAACATAAGGTGGGTTTGAGTAGGTAGATTTACTCGCATTGTATGAGTTGTTAATTGAAATCTCAATTTCATCGAGACCAATTTCTCACTCAAACATGGTCTTGAATTCTCTAGAAACGTCCTACAAACAAAAATGAAGAACAAAAAACTACAATAAAGTCTATGAAAAGTTATATAGGAAAATCTCAAAAACTGATATGTAAGTCATAACAACCTTAAGTTCTCTTATAGTGAGTTGAAATGCACGTAAAGTCTTCCCCAGAGTTCGAGCAACCATCATGTAAATAAGTTAAGTCAACTAAATTTGCTATAAATTATCATTGCTATAAATTTACTCATATTAACATTATCATTGTTATGGACTTGACAACTTCAAATTTATCAATATAAAATATGCTTTAACAAAACGTACCTTGAGGTTCGTCCAATCCTATTTAAAAAAAAAAATAAGTCCAACTCTTTAACAAATTTATAGTGCATAATATTATGTATCTCAATTGATCACAACAAAATAAGATTGAACAAATACCCATGAGTAATACATTTTCAATGTTGCATATTTTCATAAATTATACACTGAATTGTTTTTGTATGTACATGTGAGAGGGGGGATACTACGAGAGTGATAGCTACTTTAAACATTCTATGGGAGAGGGTTCCTTTGGTATAATAAACAAAAGCCACCAAATGAACAATAATGAAAACTTGAAAACAAAGCCTGGAGCAAAAAGGAAACAACTCATCAACAAAACAAATTTAAGGGACTAAAAAATTGTTGACGTTATAACACATTTAAAATTATTGAGACAAGTGGAGGGAAAAAACCAAACAACAATCAACAAATCAACTTCAACACAAATAGCCATAAAATTTCTTCTTTAAAGGTATCACAAATATAGTCCATCAATAATAACAAAATAAAAAAGGGTAGTGTGTAATTGAATTCTACAGTTGTACAACTATGCTAAAGGCACTATGAAATCAAACTTGAGCACTAACAAGAAAATTTGCCAAAAAATAATTACTAGACATCATTAACTAAAGTACCTGCAGAACAATGAATGTGTAACCTCCCCAACAACAAACCTGAATGGAGAAGAACATGAAGAAATATATAAATAGAAGAAGCATAAAAGACAAACATGAAACACAAATAAAGGTATCAAAATAACCAGAATACAAGTCTTACCATATCTCAACTTTGAACCAGCATGCTTCATAGGAGACCCAAATTCCTTTAGTGAGACATCACCTTTTAGAGAACATAGAGCACTTATAATTATTTCATAGCACTGTTCATGCTCGAAAAGTGCACCTTCCCGAGCAGCCAAATTAGTTTGATCATTAAAAGCATTGCCTCCAAAGTCAAGAGCCTGGGCTTTCTGCAAAGGCAAACGAACCACCACTTCATAGAATCTGAAATGGTCACTCATATTAAGTATTGCACCAAATTAATAAAACATTGCCCCGAAAACTCATATCAGTATTAGCAATAAGCCTAAAAATAAACTGACCTCAAATCCTCGAAATGTTTGCATACAGTTTGTAAATCTACAGGCTTAGGAATTTTACTAAAAGAATTAAAGGCTTTCCTAGCAAGATTCTCTTTCTCCATTGGGTCAAGAGTTATAGCAACTCTCTCCAGACATTCCACGGCTAAGAAAAATTTATAGTCAGACTCTTTAAAGTAGTTTGGACAAACTTCCCATAACCTCCCACTAATGTCATCTATAGTTCCCCTGCAATGATAAACACTTCAATTCAAGGAATTTGGTCTCAAGTGAGATATAAATATTGAAAACCTTTTTTAGCTTAAAATAAGGTGTACATAGGAATGATTATGTGGGAGGTTCATAAAGAACATCAGAATTTACTCAAGCTTCCTTCATAAATTTTGTTTGAAAATGAAATAGCTTTCAATAAAAGTAAAC
>JBBPDI010106562.1:0-10034 GCA_037974545.1 Cucumis variabilis
TAAATTTTTAAGTCATTTTTGGAAAGTTTTGTGGGGAAAATTGGGAACTAAGCTTCTATTTTCTACAACTTGTCACCTACAAACGGATGGGCAAATTGAGGTGGTTAATAGAACTTTGGGAGCCTTGCTTAGGTCACTAATTTCTAAAAATATTAAGTCTTGGGAAGAGACTCTGCCTTTTGTGGAGTTTGCATACAATAGGACAATTTATAGCACAACTCATTGTTCACCTTTTGAGGTTGTGTACGACTTTAATCCTTTGACTCTTCTTGATTTATCACCTTTGCCGCCTAATATGTTTACTAGTGATACAGCTTCTTCTAGGGCTGAATACATCAAAACTTTTCACCAAAAAATCAAAGAAAGGATTGAAAAGAAGAATCAACAGTTAGTCACTCGCAAGAACCAAGGAAGAAAGGAATTGATTTTTAAACTTGGTGATTGGGTTTGGGTTCAACTAAGAAAGGAAAGGTTTTCGGATCAACGGAAGTCAAAACTTCAACAAAGAGGAGATGGTCCTTTTCAAGTGCTTGAACGGATCAATAACAATGCATACAAGTTAGATCTACGAGGTGAGTATAATGTAAGTTCTACTTTTAATGTGGTTGACTTGACTCCTTTTGATGTAGGCAATGAAGACCTTGATTTGATGACAAATCCTTTTAAGGAAAGGGGGGATGATTCAATCAATCCATTGCATGTACCTGAAGGACCAATCACAAGGAGAAAGGCAAAGATACCTCTCGTAACCAAATGCCTTATGGAGAAAAATTATTCAAGCTAAATATCACAACAAGCATTTTGGCTTCATCCCCTCAGACAGCAAAAACTTCAGTTCAAAAGCCCCTTAGAGGGCTATTATTAAAGGTTTAGATTGGTTTGAAGATCAATAGAAATGAAATATCAATAATGGAGAGTCAAATCTCTTTTTAGCATGGTAGCTAACATTCTCTTTATCCATCATTTGTCCATTACTCCAGGCTTTATGCTCTTTACCAATCCTAAAATGCAACCATCAAAGAGCTTTGGGTCTTATCAACTAATCA
Source organism: Cucumis variabilis (assembly GCA_037974545.1). NCBI lineage: Eukaryota > Viridiplantae > Streptophyta > Magnoliopsida > Cucurbitales > Cucurbitaceae > Cucumis > Cucumis variabilis. The sequence goes on from JBBPDI010106562.1 coordinate 1,047, forward strand.
ATGGGCCATAAATCCTAGGAGATCGTTAAATGAGAGAGAATTGCAAACTTAAGAGGAAATCAAGATTTCCTTACCAATTCCTTGTGAGAATAAAGGGATGAGTAAACCAATTTGGAAACTCCACAATGATGGTCTTTTCATTGTTGCCTCGATCAAGAAAGCTATACATTTTGATTTCAATATATCTCCTCCAGGATTCAGTAATACACATTTTCCCAACCTATGGAAGGTGTCCATTCCAAAGAAATGTAAGTTCTTTATTTGGAGCATTATTCATGGAGGTACTAATACTATGGATCTTCTTCAAAAGAGGAACCTGAGCTCTTGTCTCAATCCTCATTGGTGCATTGTATACAAAAATAGCAATGAAGAGGCTGGCCATTTCTTCATGAAATGCAACACTTCCTCCTTCCTTTGGGACCGTCTCTTTATGTTCACAAGTCATGTGTTTCCTACCAGTGATATGAAAACCCTCTGCCTTGAGTTATGTGAACTATATGAGAATTGTACTAGAAATGTCATTATCCTTTGTGCAGCGACGACTATTCTTTGGAGCATTTGGTTGAAGAGAAACAACGAGATTTTTAATGACAAACAAAAAAACTCTATCAACATATGGGAAGATTGTTGTAATTTCATTGGTATGTGGATTGGAAGACATAACTTGTTTAAAAATTATAATGCCAACACCATAGCACTAAACTTCTATGCTTTTCTGTAAGGGACAATTTCAAAAATAGCAAAATAAATTATAATAATTAAGTCCATAGCACACATACTTTATTATTTGTAAAAATGGCAAAAACAAAGCTCATCTCACACATCAAAAGGTAAAATGTCACAAATGCCCTTGTTACCAATATATGTTTGATACACTTTTATACACGTCTGATATACCTAATCTCCTCGATACACCTAATACATTTGATTGATACACTCAATACCTTTTGATACACACCTGAAACATCTTGATACACATTATAATACTCTTCGTTACACTTGATTCTTCTTGATACCCCTTAGGCCTTGATAGTGTCATACACTTAAAGACTTCACTTATAAGTTTGATACACTACTAATAAACTTGTTATGTTTCATTGGTACACTCAACAAATTTGATACGTTTGATGTACATGATATGTTTGATACACCCGATACACTGCAGAAACACTTAGTATTCTTCACTTAAACATTTCATTGATTAAATACACTTGATATGCTTGAAGTCCTTGATATACTATTGATATACACTTGTAAACTTGATTCATATACTTGATAATGATTCATTTTATTGATATGCTTTAACAATATATTGTTGATATACTTGATAATGATACACTGAGTTACATCATTCATATACTTAATAATACTCTAACGAACTGCATAAATTTTGAAAAAACAAAAATCACGTACTAAGTTTATTAACCAACTAATACATATAATATAAGTATATCACAACACTGATATACAAAACTTAGACAAAGTAAAACCAAAAAAATCAATGTAAAAAATAAAATGAAATCATTTGGAATCAGATTCAACTTAAAATACACATAGAATAATCTTAATAGTTAAGGTATCAACATCTATATCAACTATGATCTCTCTCTCCTCTTTCCAAGTATCCCATCCGTCGCAACTGCATTTCATCCCGCCGAAAACTTCAGTGTAATAGCTATTGGCTCCAAAAAATGACGGCTAACAACAATTCCTACTCAACTTCAATTAGCATTTACTCCACTCATCATGATCCATCTCCATGCACCTGCGTTAAAAGGTACACAATCTACTCCTCCTTCTCATCTTTTGCTTCTACACCCTTCTATCATTAAACTTGAAACTACCTTCAACAATGATGTTCTTTAAAAATCTCCATCGTTCATGCAAAATCGAAAAGAAGGAATTTTAGCTCTCCCTAGACAAATATTCAAAGTCAGTGCTCTACTGACTAACTGAAGTGGGAGCACACAAGATGTTCTCTGTGGAAGTAACACTTGAATCCTATAATGGGTAAGGAACACACTCAAAAGTTTGATTGCCACTCCAAGCACAAATCGTTTCTTCCTGGAAATAAGAAAAGAAGACCACTGTCTATTGATAAGGAAAACAAGGAACAACAAAGGAAGTACTGCGAAAATATATAAAGTTGACTATCGCAGAAGAAAGGCTTGCATTTTGGTTCTAGAGGGTATCGACAAAAGTGGATGGGTTTCTTTTCTTTCAAGGATTACCCAAAAAGTAGAAGTTGAAGCAAAAACCAGACCATTGTTCAGTCCTAAAGGCAACCCGAGGCTATTTTATTTCCCACCTCTAGAAAGCCCCCTAAGACGTTCCTATGCAAAAGCGGTTTCTGAAGGTAGTTCAAGTGGTAACAGCTCTTCCTCCTCAGATTTCCCTTCAGATTCAAATCCCACAACCCTCATCTTACCTATAATACTAGATAATGCAGTTGTCATAACGAGGAGATATTTCCACTACGACTGGCATAAATTACGAACAATCTGAAGAAACAAACAGAGGAAATATTCTCCTTCAAACCTTTCCATCTAGAAAAAGCATTGGTAAATTTCAAAGTTTCAGTGCCAGCTTCTTTTTTGTGCCACAACAATGGATGGTCAACAGTAGGTAAATACTTTGTTAAGTTTGAAAAATGGTCTAGAGTTTTTCATGCAAAACCCAAATTCATTCCAAGATACGGGGGGTGGTTAAAGTTTAGAGGAATTACACTGCATATGTGGAACTTACAAATCTTTAAGCAAATCAGAACTGCTTGCGGAGGTTTTATCAAAACGACGTCTGAGACCATCGAAGGCAACAACATAGTGGAAGCCAAAATAAAAGTTAGATATAATTACTCAGGCTTCGTCCCAACAACTATCAGATTGCTTGATGATGAAGGTAACAAGGTTTTAATTCAAACTGTTGCACCATCCGATGGAAAATGGTTTGTGGAAAGAGATCCATATTCACAACTCATTCAACTATCAGGTATTTGATGAGTTCAATCCTGAATTGAAACAGTACTTCTTTGTTGATGGAGAAGTCACCGTGCTGGAAATGCATAGTCGGAGAAAAGTTAATAACAGCAGACTGACACCTCATGCAAATGATTACAGTGACATTAATGAACAACAATCCAAATCTAGCAAAAAGGATTGCCTCAAATTTGTTGCATTAAAGGAAGCTGCAATCTGTATGGAGAAGATCAGCCACCCAAAGCCTTCTAATGATAATACGTTGGATAAAGGAAAAGGAAAATTGATGTCACCTTATGACAATGACCCATTACCAATTAAAGCCATCTAAAAAAAGAAAAGTCTCCTTTCATTCTCCTCAGAACAAAATGAATTTGTACAATCCCAAAAATGCTCCTACTCGTTGGTCCCCTGACAGAAATGCACATGGCAAAAAACAAAGATTAAATGGAGAAGGCAACAACCGTAGTAGGGCCCCACAAAAGCAGTATAGAATCAAAAGCAAAGTTGAGAATCCAAATGTGCAACAAGCTCAAACAATTCCTATCATTAACGAATATGATATTAATGGCTTGCAACTATCAGTTGATTTAGGAAGCTTTCCTCTAATGGCTACAGAAAATACAATAGACAACTCTCTCTACTCTAACACTATTGCACCAATAGAGAAAATCGAAGTTGTTCCTAAAATGCCTCCATCTCTAATATTGACAAAAAAATACAAAGAGAAAGAAACTTATGTGCCAATAAGCAAATTCAAATCCGTTGGCAAAATGATAGAAAGGAAAATGGATAGGAATGATCAGTCTGGCAGTTTCAAAGAGAGGCTGACCACTTGGCTTAATAAAAATAAATTAAAGTTGTCTCTCTGGTCTAAAGATGACGATCCATACAAAACAAAGGAATCTAATAGGAAAGCTCAAAGCAAGACTCAGAAAATGCTACTATCAAGGGGACTGCTAGTGTTAAATGAAAATTCTCTCGTGGAATGTCAGAGGGTTAGGTTCTCCTACTAAAAGAACTCTAATAAAAAGTGTTATTTTGTTATACTCTCCTGATTTTGTTATCTTATCTGAATCAAAGCTGAAAAGTATTAACAGGAAGATCATTAAATCTTTGTGGCCAACAAATAGCATTAAATGGTTAGCAAAAAGTTCTAATGGAAATTCGGGTGGCATCTTAATTTTATGGGATGATTTAAGACACTCGCTAAGCTCGCATTTGGAAGGATCCTTTTCAATTTCAGCTAACTTTGTTTCAAAGGCATCAGTTGGTGGCTAACTGCAGTTTATGGGCCTGCCAGTAGAAGAAACCGTGATCTTTTATGGGAAGACCTTCAGAAGCTCATTAATCTTAACAACTCTCCATGGTTATTGGGAGGTGATTTCAATGCCATAAGGCGGAAGGAAGAGTCTACTGCAATCAGATCGGCTAAGCTAAGTATGAAAAAATTGAATAAATTCATTCAAGCCAATAGCTTAATTGATCCCCCTCTCTCCAACATCAAGTTCACTTGGTCCAATCTTAGAAATTGCCCTGTCCTCTCTCGAATAGATAGATTCCTTTTCAACTATCAATGGGAGCATGCCTTCAATTCTAATTATTCAAGATCCCTTCCTAGATTAACTTTTGATCATCACTCTATTGTCCTTGAATCGACAAATATAAGTTGGGCCCCGCTTCCTTCAGACTTAATACCAATTTTTTGAAGGATGGTGATTTTAAAAGAAATTTTGATCGCTGGTGGGCTAATGCTAAGGTGGATGGTCATCCTTGTTTTGCATTCATTTAGAGGCTCAAGGGAATAGCTAAAATTATTAAGTCTTGGCAATATGACAAGCTGAACTCAATGGTCAAAGACAAAAATATGATTACTAAGGAAATTGATGCAATTGACGTGAAGGAAGAATAAAAAATTATGAGCCTTGAAGACAGCCTAAGACGTATGTCTCCCAAAGCAAATCTCTTAAATATCTCTTGTCAAGAAAACTCAAGGTTGGGCTCTAAGAGCTAAAAAACTTTGGATTAAAGATGAGGTTGAAAACACCAGCTTCTTTCATCGCATTTATTCAGCTAATAAAAAAAAAAGAGAAACTTTATCCCAGATATCAAAGACGAGTTTGGGGCCATTCAAACATCTAAAGAAACTATTGCAGATACTTTTAGTAGGTTTTTCGGAACTCTCTTTAATGGAGGAAATCAAAACAGATTGTTTATTGAAAATCTCGATTGGATGCCTATAGACGATTCTTTTGATTCCTCCCTAAAAATGTAGTTTTCTCCTGCAATAGCAATAAAGCTCCTAGCCGGATGGTTTTCCTCTGCTATTGTACAAAAATTATTGGACTACGATTAAGAGCGACGTTATGAAAGTTTGTGAGGATTTTCATTCCAAAGGGATCATCAACAAAAACACCAATAACACCTTCATTGCTCTGATTCCAAAAAAGAATGACAGCAACATGCCTAAAGATTATAGGCCCATCAATCTCATCACATTCCTTTACAAGATCATAGCTAAAACCTTAACTAACAGATTGAAGCTTACTTTACCATATTCAATTTCAAAAAATCAACTAGCCTTTGTTAAAGGTCGTCAGATAACTGACGCCATTCTTATGGCCAATGAAGCTGTTGATTTTTGGAGAGATAGCAAAGCTAATGGTTTTGTTATCAAGCTTGACATTGAGAAAGCTTTCGATAAGATAAGTTGGAGGTTCAATAACTACATGCTTCAGGTTAAAAACTATTCGCTCAAATGGAGGAATTGGATCAAAGCATGTATTTGCAATGTGGTTTATTCTGTCCTCATCAACGGTAAGCCCCATGGTAGAATCCAAGCTCAGAGGGATATCCGTCAAGGTGATCCTATTTCTCCCTTCATTTTTGTTCTTGCAATGGACTATCTAAGCAGATTATTATCTCAATCTTGAAAAAAAAATTTGATCAGGGGAGTTAATTTCAACAACACCTGCAGCCTAACACATATTCTTTTTGCGAACGATATTCTCCTTTTTGTCGAAAACAATGACGATTATCTGACAAACTTGAAGATGGCTTTAGCTCTCTTCGAAAAAGCTTCTAGCCTGAACATAAATCACTCCAAGTCCACCATCAGTCCCATAAATGTCTCAAATGATCGTGTGAAGGAAGTTGCTGCCAATTGGGACATTCCCATTATTCATCTTTGGAGCTCTATCTCAATCAAAAAATAGTTCGATTAAGGAGATGTGGAATTCAGCTGAGATGGTTTGGGACCTTAAGTCTCATAGACCTTTAAATGACAGAGAAATCTCCCACTGGAATCAAGTTACTTCTGTTTTACCTATCCCGAGCGAAGATAAAGATAGATGCCATCCTCTTTGAAGCCTGAAAAAATCCAAATCCTTCACATCTGCTTCAGTGAAAAAGTTTATCCAAAGCCACCCTTCCAATGTCAATATTGGCGTAGACGCCCATATTTTCAAATCCCTTTGGCGCTCGTCAATTCTAAAGAAATGTAAATTTTTCCTGTGGTCCATTCTTCACGAAGGTATCAACACAATGTATATACTCCAAAGAAGACAATAGAAAATTTTCCTTAACCCAAATTGGTGTGTCATGTGTCAATTCCATTGTGAAACAAGCGATCACTTATTAGTTAAATGTAGTTCTGCCAACTTTCTTTGGGAAACTTTAACACATCAAACCGGTATCCATCATCCATTCAATGATTTGAAATCTGTTGTTAACTTCTATGCTTCATCATAATTGGTCTAGAAGGAGGAACATAATCAACATCAATGCATCTGTAGCCATCCTTTGGAGAATCAGGACAGAAAGAAATAGTAAAATTTTTACCAATAAGCAAACTAATCCACTTAATTTATGGGAACTTTTTAAAGATTACTCTCTTAGTTAACTAAGAGCTTGGGTTGCTCTCCAGTCCTTTGTACTTTTCTTTTTTCTAATAGTATTGGTGTCGGGAGGTTTGGCCTCTTGACACTAGTTTCCTTCTCCAAAAAAAAAAAAAAAATACACATAGAATAAAGTAAAAAATAAATCACAAATGAAGTTAAATTACTTCGATCAACAACCATTATATTTTATATTGCAATTATTGTACTATTGATATTCTAAAATCAAAATTAAGACAGAAAGAATAAATACTTTTTTTAATATAAGAATAAACAAATAATTAAGGCCTTAAAAAGTGAGAATAAATAATTAATGAGTAGGACATGAAAAAGAGGAGTGAAAATTTTTATAAGTGAAAATTTTGCCATATGTGCAAACTTCTAAAATAATGTGTTATATTTGCTATATCATATTCTCAAAATTCTACCATATGCAATTTCCTTGTATGTAATTCATTTGTACTTTTGGCTCCCTTCCAACCCCTTTATTATTAATATATTTCTAGTGGCTGAGTTTTTGCTCTCTCACCTTCTTTCCTCCTCAAAAGAAGAAGAAAAAAAAAAGATTCAACCTATATTTTTCTTTTTCTTTTTTTCGTTTCAAATCTTATATTATGTTATTTGTAAATATAAATTATATTTTTCTATTTGATAGTATGAGATTCCATCTCAAAACCAATTGATAATGAAACAAGTAACTCTATCTTATACGGATAAGAGTGTGAGTCTTTTTAGTTTCTTCCACCTAGAATTCTCAACATCTTCCAAAATTAATTTTTTTTATTACGTGTTAGATTCTTATTATTTAAAGTTTATATATCATATATTCATTAAAAAATCAATGCACTATCTATTTTTGTCCTTCAAATTCTATTTTTTATTTTTGCTTATGAAAAATAAATTTGTCCATTCATTCACTCTACTCTATTTTGGATACTTACATAGAAATTATAATAATAATAACAATAAAAAAAACACTTCAATATAGTTTGATAAGTGTACGTAGTAAAGAATATTTTGTATACAAACCAAGAGGGACACATATTGCACCTTTGGACGATTTCTTTGACTTGAATAAACAAACTCTTTTTGATCTACATGCCAACCTACTTAAACTTTCCTTTGCTTTCAAATTTACTACAAATTCAATTTCATTACTTGCCCCAACTCCACCAATAATGCACCTTCTTCTCTGCATAAACATATACTTTTAAAAAAAAAATGAAAAAAAGATAAATTGAGTTGGATCAGTTGGTACACGAGAAATTTAATTTGCATAAACACACATTAATTAAGACTAATATTCTAATACACTTTCTTAATTCTCCCCATGTAGTACTTTCCGTACACAAAAGACCAATTTTAAACCTCTTAACTTCTTTTCCTAATATGATAATAATTTATAGAACTCCCTACATGAAACATATACTAATATTTATACTTAAATAAGCATAATTTATTTGACATTTAACAAAGCATCGTGAGATTTATTTAGTTGACAATGTAAATAAATATGAACTTCTGTGATAGTAAACAGGTATCGTTACATTTGATAACTTATAATATATAATTATGATTTTCAAGAGATTTTTGGCAGTAAAAAAATATATGTTTTATTGTCATATTTTCACTGTCGTTAATATATATCATAAAGATACAGAAATATCAATATCTTGAATCAATTATTGAACATGATAGATTGTCACAGTACACTTGACTAATCAATTTATATATTGTTATTATTAAATTAATTTTATGACATCTTTAGAAAGTAATTGCAACCCTTTATACATTCAAAAGGGTGGAATTAATTAACCATTATCTTGACCATAAATAAATAAATAAATACCTCTTGAGTAATAATCATATGTGTCCCAGCATAAGAGAATTTGACTTGTGAATCGTTATTGTGACTAAAACTGTATGTGAAATATAACAACAAAACTTTTACAAACTTAACCTCATCAACACTAACTTCTTTCAAAATAATATATATATATGTATGCATATATATGTGGAAATAGAAGAAGAGGAGAATTTTTTACCAGAAGCAAAATTATTCAACGTTACAATGTTAATAAACTCTTGTGAACTGAAGGAGACGAAAGTTTCCCAAT
>JBBPDI010106576.1:0-10032 GCA_037974545.1 Cucumis variabilis
TTTTGAGAAAAAAAGTTACCTCTTTCATAGCCATAAGTTCAAGCTATAGAAATATTTATATAGCAAAAAATGTAATGATATCAAAATGTTATTAAAATTATTATTGTCTAATATTACAGTTGTAAATACTATATTATAGCGTTGAAGAAAAGCTATTATATGTTAGAGATAGCACATTATTTAATCTATAGAAACTTATTATAGCTTTAATGAAAAACACTATCAAATATTTTTATAGCAACGTATATAAGCTATATCTTTATACTATTTGATAGCACTCGTTATAGCTTCGAAAAAATGTTATAATAAGTCCCATACTTTTAATAACATGGGTTGTCAGGACTTTCGAAAAATGCTATAAAAAGTCTATTATAGTCTTTTTCATTAGCTATCGTATGTGTTATTTCTTGTAGTGTCCTCTTCATCTGCCAATCATCTAGAAAGCTTTCGAGTTCTCTTCCTTTCTCTTTTCCACTCAATCTTGGTTTCTCTTCCCCTCACTGTCTGTCGGGTATACAGCTAAGAATCATCTTTTCAGTTTAAATCACATTGACAATAACTTGTAGAGTTATAGTATGTAAGTTTGAACATATTCGAACACGACCAAACTAAGAATTAAGCTTTTTCAATATAAATTACTGGGTAAGGATTCGTTTTATTAATTTCCAAACTCGTGTTGGTTAGACTTTGGGCTTTGAATTTTTCTCTTTTGTGATTTTGAGATAATTTTGGACGAATTGACATTGAAGCTTAAGACAAAATGAACATAGCTATGTAATACCATTTTAATCGAGTTAAGTAATTTTGGTTAAAGTTATTAGTTATGAAAAATTGTTTCAGGTCGGCTAGGGACTTTTAAGTCATACTAGTCAATAAAGTAACTTAACTACCAATTTGCCTTAAGTCCTGGGTTGTTGGGATTTGTTTGTTGTAAGTTGTCTAGGGTTGTGTGTTGTTACTAAGTATTAGAGGTGTTAAAAAAAAAACGATAGCCCAACCAACCCAGATTACCCAACCCAAACCGTAAGGGTTTGGTTGGGTTAAATTTTGTCTTGGGTTGGGTTGGGTTACAAAATGGAAGAAAAAAATGTCTGGGCCAGGTCGTCGGATTTGGTAAATAATTACTTGTAGGTGCATGCATGATGGGATAATGCAAGGTGTGGAGAGGAAGCATAAGGTGACAAAGAATAGGGATATATGGACATGTGGCATGTTAATGTGTAATGAATAAGAAATAGGTGACATGTTCATGGTAATTTGAGGATATTGCATGGTTGGCATAAGAGAAAGAAATGTGGTGTTATGGAAACGTGGGTGTGAAATAAATGTTATGAAAAAGTGGGTGTGAAATATATAATTAAATATTTGTTATGAAAAAGAGACATAGAATAATAGTTGGTTATAGAAAAGAAGATATGAATTAATAATAGAAGATGATTAAATTATTAGGAAAATTGTAAAGTAGATTTGAAATATTAAAGACTTACTTGGAAATAGAGAATGAAAAACAACGTAGTGTAGAGACAATTTTAGAACTTTTATTTAAAATATCACAGTACAAGTTCTTCCAAAAAATGTCCTCCTAAATTCTCCTAGATTCCTTTATGTATAGATGATAGGAGTTCTGACTTGATTATGCACTCTATTTTACATGACACGTTCACATTTTTACAAGACACATCTCTATTTTACAGGATGACACGTTTATTATGGCACATACTTAAAAGTAAAATTATCTCTTCATAGGGATTTGAATTTTGTCTTCAGATTTTGTCTTGATCGACTGGTTTTGTATGAGTATGGATATGATTAAAGAAGTTGACAAAATCATCTTGATCTTCATCTTCATGAATATTAGAAGTGATTTCTTCTTGACTAGTGGCAGATGGAGATGAAATATGTTAAATAATAATATTGAGTTCTTCTTTATTTGTAACTTGAGCCATGGCTGCCATTAACTTTGCCTTCTGGGCTAAAAATTGCTGGCTCTTTTGCAGATTAGGCTTTATATTATGAAGATATATGAAAAACCATTTTTTCATATATTCTTTGAGGTGACAATTGTGTTGAATTTTTCCCCCATTTAATACGGTATGTGCGAAAAAGGCGGGAGATACCATTGGTTTCTGTGATAGACTAATTCCAACAGAAAATCCAAGCGATATGAAAATAATTGGAAAAGCGTGAGGTTTGATCAAAAGCATTTGGAAAAATATTGTTGGAAAAGAATTTGAAACTTTCTAAAATTGGGTATGGTAGTATAGCCTCATTTAGGCTAAAAGTATCCCACCAATCATTAAACCATAATGAAAAATTTTGAATACTAGTTTTGTCAAACATGATGAACCAAGAATGATTAAAATTATTTAGCCAAAATACATTGTACCAGGCTTGTTGATAATCGATATAGGAGTAGTTTTGAGGAAGGAATTGATGTGAAATTTTTTTTCAGTGTAAATACTTTGATTCCATTTGGTTAGAGTCAGGACTCGCAAAATTTTGATTTTTAAGAAATCTATTTTGGTAGGGTCTTCTTTATTTCTGGTGTGAGTGATTTCAATAGAATCGATTTTCACCAGAATATATTCATATAATAGACGGGTTTTATGAGGATGGCTTGGAATGAAATAAAAATTTGATGAAAATGTCTTTTGGACCGTTTCAAATATAGAATTTGCCAGATATTTGGGTTCTAAGATTGTGATAAAAGAAGTTTGAGTTTTATTGTGGTAAGATGAAGTATGGTAATGTATTGTTTACGATGGGATAAATTTGGAATTTTGGGAATTTGGTTTAGTAATGGCTTGAGCATATATAGTAGGAGTGGATGACTCCTTTGTTTTGATTGTAGAGGGGTTGATTATTACAGTAGAAGGCCTTGAAGGGATGAAAGATCCCAAAAGCTTTATTGGAGAAGGGTTGATGATTAAGGCAGAAGGCCTCGAAGGGATAGAAGATCCCAAAATTTGAAACCTGTTGGATAGTGGTAATTGTTGGGGGTTTTTCCCCTTTTGATCCTCCATTGATTGTGAGGATTCCGCTTGAGTAAATTGATATGCTTGTAAAATATCTGTTGCTGCTTTGCAATCAACATATATTAAAAGGCTTTTATTTATCAAATCACTTTGAAATTTGTTTGTGCATAAAAAAATTGATAAAATTTCTTTTTTTAACAGTTGAATAATTTTTTTTAGCTCTTAACCAGATACCCGAATTATATCTAACTAATTGCTCTTGACCATTGATGGATTGTTTAAGAATGTCGCCATATCCTATATCTGATGCATTTGTTTCTACAATAAGTGATGCATGTGGATTGATAATGGATAAACAAGGAAGACTTTTAACAAGGCTTTTTATGGTTTTAATAATGCATCTATGCTCATGAGTTCATGGAGGAGGTATTTTTCTAAGTCGTTGAGATAGTGGTTCACAAGTTTGTCGTAGATTTGGAATAAAATTTGAAATGTAATTTAAACATCCTATAAATTTTTGCAATTGATTCTTATTAGTGATTTCATCAGGGAATTTGTTAGCAAATTTGATTGATCTTTGAATTGGTTTTATTTTTCCTTGGAAGATATCGTAGCCTAAAAATCTAATTTTTTGCTGAAATAATTTTATTTTGGGTAAAGAAACGACCAAGCCATTTTGTTTAATTATCTTGTGAAAAATTCTTAAATGTTTAAAGTGTTGTTCTATGGACTGAGAAAATATTAGGACATCATCAATGTAAACGATTGTAAATTCTTGGTATGGATTAAAAATGTCATTCATTATATTTTGGAATTCAGAGGGAGCATTTTTTAGACCAAATAGCATTACATTCCATTCATACTGTCCGGATGGAACATTAAATGTTGTTTTATATTTATCCTTCTCAGTAATTTGAATTTGTCAGAATCCAAATTTCATATCAAATTTTGAGAAAACTATGGCATTTTGTATTCGATGTATTAAGTCTTTTTTGTTTGGTATATGATAATGGATCCATTCTAATACAGAATTTAGAGGTTTATAGTTGATTACAAGGCGAGGTACTCCTCGTTCAATTTATGCTTGATTATTGACATAAGAAGCGGCGCAACTCCAAGGTGGTTTACCTGGTCTTATAAGACGTTTTTCTTGGAGTTCTTGGATTTCTTTATGACAATATTGTAATAACTCAGTATTCATTTGTATGGGTCTAACTTTAGTGAGAATTGTTTATCCATGAAAGTTTTTTATATAAGATAAGTTAACAATATGTTGTTTTCGTTCCCAAAAGGCATTGGGAATAAAGGCACAAATATCCTTTTCAATTAATTCTTTAAATTGATTAATTTGATTTTGAATATGCAAAATATTTAATTGTTCTTCAATTTTATTATGGCTTATTTCTTCCTTTAAAAATTGTATTTATTGTGTTTTTCTGTGGACAGAATTAATAGTTTTATAGATTGAAGAATTTTGAATAGAATGTATTGTTTTAGTAGATATGGAGTTTACGAATTTAAAAATAATTTCTTGGTCTAGAATTTTTAGACTACTCCTTTTTTATTTACTGAGAAAGGATATAATTGGGAAAGAAAAGGGGTTCCTAGAATTATTTCTTCGCCTAATCTTTTACTAAAATAAATGTATTTTTAAAGCAATAACCTTGGCTATAAATGTGTACGTTTGATAATTTATAGCGAATTTTTAATCTTTGACCATCAGCACCATGTAATTTTTCTGAGGTTTTTTCAAAATATTTGATAGGTATTAGTCCTTCTCGTATGCAATTTTGACCAGTTCCTGAATCAATCAAAACTTTTGAAGTTACTTGATATTCTTTGTCAATAACAAGATTAATAAAGGAATCATGAGGAATATTTTCAGGATGTTCTTCAGAAGTTGAGAGTTGGTCAATTATTTGTTAAGTTTGGAGGGAGAGAAGTTCAAATTTGATTTGAGAATTTTCCTTTTTGATGTTAGAAATTTCTTCTTTATTGTATATATATCTCTTTGAAGGTCTAGAATAGTAACTAGTTTTGTTTTGGGTTCAAACCGAGAAAATATTTCTTTAAGGTTGTAGTGTTGAAAATTTTCTTGTTTAGGTTCTTGTATAATAAGGTCCTTCAATTTGTCAAAGTCTTCGTTTTTGGTTTCTAAATCCTCAATTTGACTAATGGCTTCAAAAAGAATCTATTGATCTCTTGAGATGACATTTATACCTTTATTGCATGTATACAAGTTTCTATTTGATTGCCACTAGAATAGAAAGACTTTTCAGAGTCGGTATTATCAGAATTTCCTTGAATTTCAAAATTTTGATCACAAGAAGATCCTTCACTTTGATCGGAATATGATGAAGCATCTGAAGGGTTATTAATTTTTACTTTCATTGGACAATTAGGGGCTATATGTCCTTTTTGTCTACATTTGTAACTGGTAATTTCTTTTTGTTTTTTAGTAAGTCTGTTATTTTTTTATTTCTTCTTTGGTTTAGATTTATAATTTTGTTTATTCTGATTGTTTTGATAATTACCTTAATTCCTATAAGGTTTCTTTCGAAAGAAGTTTCTCTTATACTTCTTAGGTTGTTTTAGTTCTGAAAGAGCTTGTATTTTTTCATAACCATATTGGGCACAAAAGGATCCAAGCTCTTGTCGTTGTTTGTGAAATTCATTTTTTATTTTTGCTTTTAATTTGAGATCCGTACATAAAGCTAATCCTTCATTATTGATAAAGTTAATTAGCTCACCATAAGTTAAATTATCGAATGGGATTGTTCCCTGAGAGGTTTGTCTAATAGTCTGGCATACCTTTTCAACAAATAATTTTGGTAATCCTAAAAGGAATTTTTCTTTCCAATATTGATTATTGCAATTCGTTCTTGTAAAAACTTTGTTTAGAAAGACATCTTTGTACCATCGAAAGTCTTGAAGTTTTGGATAGGTAAGATTTGAAAGGATCTCAGAACTTCGTTCCTGGAATTGTGAATGGGTTCTCTTATAAAGTTTTTTGTAATGGTATAAATTAAGGTTGTTACAACATCTTGGGTTTGATTAATGCCCGTACCACTTTGTAATTTTAACAGTGGTTAAAATCTGTGCTTTGTCACTTGAGGATACACAATTATCCCACCATCCTTTTAGATTTTTGGTAAATCCAGAGATGAGAATTTGGGCAATTTGGTGGTCCGAGTTTTGATGTATTTTATAGGCAGTGGCTGTTAAGGTCATTTCATGCATTAAATTTAAAATTTTATGTTCGGTCATTCCATCTATGTTCCATTCATAGATGTCATTTCCTGTATATTGGGCTTCAGTTAATTGGTTTCTTTCTTCATATTGCATATCAGGAAAGGAGGGTCGAGAATAATAATTTTTTAGTTTGGGATATCTACGATTTGTTATTTTTTGAAGAGTGAGATTTTGGAATAGTTCTTCAAGATTGTTGTCCTCAAAATTATGATCTTCAATAGGGGTTTCATTTATAGTATTAATTTTTGATGTGGATGGGTTTTTAGAAGTATTTAGATTTAAGTGCTGTAGTTGGAGGTTAATTTTGTCCAAAATGCTATTAGATTCTTTACTTGAGAAATTTATTAATTTTAGATCTTTATCAGAAAATCTCAAAATGTTTGAATAAAGGTTTTGTTTTATCTATAGGTTAAGGTTGTGATTTAGTGGAGTAATGATGAAGTTCAAGTTTATACTCTATTCTTTTTACTTGGTTGGATATTGTATGTAAAATTTTATTGGAATAATTATTTTGCAGTTGTATGTTTTTTATATCTTTTAACGTTGGTGGTTTTGTTTCAATTTCAGGAGAATCTATCATTTTGAAAGGAGAAGCTACAACTTCTTGGTCTTTGCTATTTTGAAACTTGATTTCTTCTAAAGGTGGATGTGAAGAAGTTATTTGTCTTTTTGGATTTGTAATTTTCCAAAGTGGGTGAAGATGAATTTGAATTAATAGTTTGATGTATTGGAAATGTAAGACTTTGATAAAAGGTCCTATGTTTCATCCATTGGAAAATATATATATTTGTTTTTAATTTTTCCGTAGTTTTGTAGTATTCTTCACATATTTCAGTTTGTTCAATTTTGTTAAAAGATTCAAAAAATTTATTTCTTAAAAGTGTATTATTATTGGACCAAAATTCATTATCTAGATCTATCTATTTATTGAAAAGGATTTAGAGATAACATTTAATTGATTAATATGTTGCATATCGGAATGAGTAGGAGATCTAAGTTTGGGTCTTTTTCTTTTGCATAAAAGGGTTGTGGTATTGTATTATCAAATCTTACTCCTTGAAAGTTTAGCGGATTCATAGGTAGAAAATCTAGGAAGTTCTAACCTTGCATATTGAGATTGGGATTGTATTTCTACACTTCCATCCTCATTTTCTACAATCTGAGTTAATTTTGGGTTTTCAATTGATGGTTTAAAAGCATCTTCTAGATTCCATATAGGATTATGAGTAATTTGATTCCAAGATAGCATTTTTGAAGTGAAGGTATTTGAATATTATGTATTAGTTTCCATAAGAAGAGTTTGGTCTTTAGAAGAGGTTCTAAGTGCTTTAGGGGATAAATTTGTGTGCATTAAATTATAATGTATTCGAAAAATCCCTACTATGGATTCGGTTTGTGGTTCCCAATCCATATTTAGGATTTTAATATCAAACATTAAAGAATGAAGTATATTTGGATCACTTAAACAAATAGTAAAATTTGGATAACAATTAAAGTAAACTGGTCCTTTTTCAAGATTTGATTCAACTATTGAAAGTACAGAGTTTGAAAAGTTTCTATGTCTTTGATCTTGTAAAATTAAAAGAATAGGAGTATCTAACCCAATTCTATATAGAGGTTTTATAGCAACTTGGACTAATATGTGAAGAAACTTGTATTTTTCTTCATGATGAAGAATTGATTGTCTAGAAAATAAAGAAAGAGTTTCAAAAAGTTTATTTATTGGAACTAAATGTTCTGTAGTTTTGATTCGATAATCTTAAAGAAAATCAAATTTTTCGTATTTGATATATAGTTTTAACATCTATTTTTGGTATGATCTAATTATGGAGACTCTTTTCTATACTTGCTATTTGAAGTTCTTGACGATTAACTATAGAAAACTGGAAATCATGAGAATAATCATATATTGTTTTTGTAGTTTTGGTTATATGGGTTTGAGAGAGTATTTTTTTCAATTAATTTAGACATTAAAAGTTTAAGAATTTTTATCTTAATTGGATTCTAATTTTCTATTGTGAGATTAAACAAGAATGCTAAAATTCTACAACACTGGAACACCAAGCTTACCAACGGTCTTACGATTGCACTGTCGGGAACACAATGTTTACCAAAGTGCTATTTAGTAGAAATTATTAAGCACTACTTGATTACTATCCTACAAGATACTTAGAATATTATTAGGACAAAACTAATTCACCTTAATGTAAATTTAAAAGAACTAATACAATATCATCATCTATTATCTATTACAAAGGAGATGAATTAAGGGTGTAAGTCGATGTGAGAAAGCTTAGCTTGAGTTAGGTAGGTCATCCTAATCTATCTGATCATTTAATTATCATTATCGAATCTAACAATTGGTACACCTAACCAGTTTTATTAGAGAAGATAAACAAATTTTCCTAGGCAACAAACTAGTTCAAGTTAAATCAATGAAAACATACAAGATTCAATTCACACCAATTGCATTACAAACAAGGGTTAAGTTAGGTTAAAAGCCTGATTTTCATGTGCCTAATTAGACAATCATCAAATATAATCCTAAGTCAATTAGAAAAATACAAAGATTGAATGGATTTCGTAAGCTAACCTAAATTGCATTCAATTTAACAAAGCAAATTGTACACAATCAAAAGCATTCATCATAAAGTCCTCATTAAAATAGAATTGGAATCTCACAAATGCAATAAATTCAAGGGAGATTACTAAAAACTCATGCTAAAAGAAAGTACGTTAGCACATTCTCAACCTTCCGAGCAATGGAAAAATGTTCAAGTACAGAATATATATACCAAAATAGAGAAAAAAAGTGGACAGAAATCGAGGTTGGAGCTGAGATAATCTAACCCAAGTGGTGGACAAATTATTTATAAAATTGTAACGACGCTGCGACACTATCTAACGGACAAACACGCATTTCAACTTCTTAATGTCATGATTCTACGTGCTTTTCATGGATAGTAAGGCTATTGCCTTATAGTGCCACACATAACATTGTAGGGTGCCGCGAAGCTGCAGGACATTCGATAATCTTAGCCTTTGTCCTGCACAGTTTGACTTGATTGATGCCTATTTACTTCGATTTTGCCAAAGTTAGCTCTTTAACAACATCAAACGAATTTTACCCTGACTTAGCTATCAAAACCTACAAAAATAGCCAAATAAAAACATAAAATCATAGAACGATTCTAAATTAAGCAAGACTAGATAACACATTTAGCTTGAAAGATTACCTCGTATATTTACAGACTCTACCATAGAGAAAATTCTAACATATCATGTCACTCAATCATACTAACTACGAGGTATGCCGTTCAAATCCCTTTACTAAATAAACCTTTACAATATTGTTTTCTACGACAAAGCATTACAACATCACTTATTTTAAGAGATGCAATAATTATTGTTCAATTCTTATCCCAACATGAAACATTAGGTGGGAGAAACAAAGTACAAATATCAACATCGTTAAACTTCAAGTTCAAACTAGAAAATTTTTAGGGTTTTACAGAATTTACAGTTGAGTGAATACAGAAATCAAACATCATCTCCTTCACTTCCAACAGTATCTGCTTCATGACTGAGCCAGTGACTGCTTTCATCAGGTCCCAAAACCTTGAACCTGTTCAAACAATGTAACTCTTTTCAACTTACCTTTTAAGAATGGTTTGTTTGGTAATCTATAATTTTCATTTCATGAGCATTTTGGATTTCCACGTTTGTTATGCAGTAGTGCAAGATGTCCTAGAATCTAGAGATATCCTTTTCGAGGCATCTCAAGGGTCTTAAATGCTGAGATTTT